>CAKAOH010022140.1:0-73408 GCA_916701665.1 Sebastiscus tertius
GGCTGGTCTGAGTATTAAACTGCTGATCTACTGGGATTTTCACGCACAACCATCTCTAGGGTTTACAGAGAATGGTCCCAACAAGAGAACATATCCAGTGAGCAGCAGTTGTGTGGACGGAAATGCCTTGTTGATGTCAGAGGTCAGAGGAGAATGGGCAGAGTGGTTGGAGATGATAGAAAGGCAACAGTAACTCAAATAACCACTCGTTACAACCAAGGTATGCAGAATACCATCTCTGAACGCACAACACGTCTAACCTTGAAGCAGATGGGCTGCAGCAGCAGAAGACCACCCGGTACTAGCACCGGCCACTTTATTAGGTACACCTTGTACCTAATAAAGTGGCCGGTGAGTGTATATGTATGTATATTATATGTCATCTGACATGAGAGTTGTGTCACAGATGTGCTGAACAACCCCCGGACGCTGCTTTCTATGTATCTTATGAAAAGCTGTGTCACTTCCTGGAAATGTGCTCACCCCCCCTCCCCTCCCCTCCTCTCTCTGTGTGTGTGTGTGTGTGTTGTTTCAGGTGCTGTGTAACGGCCCAGGGACCTGCGTCCCCCTGTGTGCGGCAGGACTCCTGCTTGGAATTCTGGGAATGAAGAAGGTCTCGATTGTTTATGTTGAAAGCATTTGCCGGGTGCAGACGCTGTCCCTCACGGGGAAGATCCTGTACCCGATATCGGACTACTTCTTCGTGCAGTGGTCCTCTCTGAGAGACAAATACCCCAAATCCATTTTCCTTGGAAGAATAGTGTGAAAACATCTGTTACACACACACATCCCGACCCATTTATCAGCTTTGGCCCATCGCAGATATATCGGTAATCGGCGAACATGATGTCCGATTTGCACCGATCTGTGAAATGAACATAAAGCAACATACATAAAGCAGTGGCAACACTTGGGTGGCTCATAGTTAACTGTTATTACTTAGTTCCCCCACTAGAGTGCACTCTGCACAATACTGTAACTAACTAACATTTATATTTTCAAGGACCCTCTTGGCAGCGTCAACTAAGTTTCATTCAACACACAGGACGAGCTCTTTAAAGAACGGCCACCTCACTCCTGGTTTAAAACTATAAACCAGCACAACAATCCCCATTGCCACCATCAGCCACCACGTTCTGAACAGACACATCACATCACAGACACTAACAGAAGGGACTTTTGTATTTTGGAACACGAAACAGCAAACTGGGATCAGACAGGCATGATGGGAAACGCGGTCCGTCCCTGCTGTCGCTACAATACTCGGAGCGCTTCCTGCATGCCTACGGCGTTTTACACTGCAGGAATTAGCCTAGCGGCTAGCAGACTTTAGGTAGTTAGTTAGTTTCCTTACTCATCATAGCTCTTCTACTCATACTTGGTTTAACATTAAGTCACTGCGTCTCCCGACAGAACAACACCACGGTGGAATTTCAGCCTATTTGCACGTTGTTTCAGCCCAGCGTTGAATCAGAGCAGCTGATATTGGTAGTGAGAGCAACAAGCTAGCGGACCGCCGAGTGCCGTCTCTCAGTTCCGTTCACTCTGGGTGAATCTCAAGTCTCTTATTTGACATTTCCTATTGAAAGAGGCTGGGACACGGGTCTTGGGATATGGGGTATGACCATGGATGTATAAAGAATAAAGAGAACTGGATACAGCGTTGGAGGCTCCCGTTCATTCCTATGAGTGTCTCGGTGGAGCATGAAACCAAAATGGCTCGACTGCTGAGTGATGAAGTACCCGGATCATCCGGAGATCTTCCTCATCCATTGGGCCCACGGAGCAGACGCAGTAGCGGTTCCTTTAACTCCTCCTCCCAGCCCTCGCTCCAGCCTCGGTCTGGGTCTCATTCACATGAACGGAGGAAGGGAAATAATTCTGGATTCAGCTATTAGTGCGTTTTACAACTTTTAGCACCTGATGATTTAAATAATGACTATTAGAGTGTTCGTACTGGGGAGTAGTTTCACCTCAAAACAAAATGATCCTGTGAGTTACAGATGTCTCTTTCCCAGTGTAAGTCTATGGGGAATAAAGTCTTTTTGAGCCCAATGGCATCACGTGACGGACACAGACGTTGTAATTCCAACGTTCTGGCCACTATGTAAAATTAGCTTCACAGCGCGGCGCTCTTCCTTGGGGGGGTCTGGGGTATAACACATGCGCAGTGGAACTGAAGCTGCGGTCGTGAAGTAAATGACAACAAAAGCGGATTTTTGTAGATTACAGACTGCAGAAGGATTTCTGTTTAGTTTCTCTAATGTTCATGTAGTGATCTGGGTCACACGGCTGTAGATTTATATATTATAGACTGCTGTCGTCTGATTTTTTGAAACACTTTCTAAATAAAAGGGGAGTTCAGATTTATCTGACTGCTCGTATTAATTGATGAAAAAGTAGACATGCAGTAATATATATATATAGAAAATTGATATGCATCAAGAATTGTTGACCGGTGAATCGTAATGGAATGGAACTGTGAGGCCAGTGAAGATTCACATCTCTAATCAACACGTATCGGCTGACATATCGATATCGGAACGTTGTTACTCCCTAATATTGCAATTGGCATCAGCCCCAAAAACCCTGTACCGGTCGGGCTCTATGTATATATAAATATAGGATGAAATGTGATGCTCATGAATAAATGCTCTATTTTTGATTATTTTTGAGTTATGTTAATATGTTGTTTTTAATAGGTGTGTCTTACTGCTTCAAACGCTCCACAATCACCCCGATTCCCAAAGAAACCTCCATCACTAAATGACTACAGGCCCGTCGCCCTGACGTCTGTGGTCATGAAATCCTTTGAGAGCCAGGTGTTGACCCACCTGAAGGACGTCACAGGACCCCCGCTGGACCCCCCCAGCTCACCGTCCCAGCCTCCACCTGTCAGTGGATCACAAACCTCCTGACAGACGGGAGGCAGCAGGTGAAGCCGGGGAAAATCACATCCAGCACCTGGACCATCAGCACTGGCGCCCCCTCACATTTTTTCCTCAATGTGGCCCTAGTACTTCGTCAACAATGATAAATAAAAATGAAAATGTAAACAAAAAACAGTTATTCATTTCCATTTTTAAAAATCCACGGGGAGCCACTGGGCTGAAGAGATGTGGCTCTGGAGCAACAGGTTGCTGACCCCTGGTCTACACCAACAACTGCACCTCAGGAGACCCGTCTGTTAAACTCTGATGACACAACGGTCATCGACCTCATCTGGTACGGTGACGAGTCTGCATACAGACGGGAGGTTGACCAGCTGGCACCTCTGGTGTGGTCAGAACAACCTGGAGCTGAACTCTATTAAAACTGTGGAGAAGACTGTGGACTTCAGGAGGAGTCCCCCTACACTGCCCCCCACCCCCCATCACCATTCTGAACAACACAGTGTCTGCTGTGGAAGTCTTTAAGTTTCTCCCAGGACCTCAAGTGGACCTCCAACATCGACACCATCAAGAAAAAGGCCCAGCAGAGGATGTTCTTCCTGCTCCAGCTCAGGAAGTTCAACCTGCCTCAGGATGCTGATCCAGTTCTCCACACTGCAATGATCCCGTCTGTTCTCTGCACATCATTTTTTTGTTCTCATTTGCAGCTGAATAGGTTTGTCCTGTCCCGGGTTGTTAGCGACCCTGGTCTGACCCACCTCTCGACCTGGGTCTGGGTTAACCCTTTTATACACACAACCAACCCTGGTTCAACCCTGCTCGAGTCCTCGGTGTGAAAGAGGTATCAGTCTGTCAACAGTAGCAAACAAGAGACGTGCATTATTACAGTTTGTGGTGGTGATGTCAGAGAAGAAGGACCGCCTTGTGTTTCTCAGTTCCAAATAAAGTCTCTCTTTATAGATGTCATAATGAAGCTGGAGATTTGTTTTTCGCCACCTGTGTTTTTCTGTTCTTACCAGCATGGCGTTTCACCATGGAGGTCCTCTCTCACCAGAGACAGCCTCCATCACCTCAGCGGGTGCAGTAGCATCAGTAACATTTGTAATTTTAGAATTGAAATGATCTACGAGCTCATTGACTGAGACCCAGGAGAGGAGAGGAAGAGGGAACCTGAATCAATGTTTCACTGGTGTTTTCAGTGAAATACTGTTCTGTGATGACTTCTGTTTGAACAGAGATAAAGCTCTCAAAGAAAACACAGGAATGATCAGAAAGAGCAACATCGCTTCAGACCCTTGGAGATGATAAGTCCAGAGTTATAGAATATACTGTATATATATATTTAATATATACATATATATTAAATATATATATAACTTTTTATATATATAGTTATAAATTGTTATATATATATTTATTTTTTATATTTATTTTTAAATGTATATATATATATATTATTATTTTTAATATATATATGTATATATTTAGTTACATACACCAAAACACAAACAAAACAAATGAAAAAATGAAGACAATATGATCCCAATGGGGTGCGGGCCTTACAGTGATGGTCATATTTCATTTAAATGAAATATTTTATATCTGCCATAATTCTGAATCTTACTGGTTTACATTGCTAAAGAGTTTATCCAGTCTCTGAGATGCCCCCTACAGTGTGTGTTCTTCCCACCTGGACTTATTCTGAATCTTGATATGGGAAGTGAATGAATGAATAAGGTATAAAGACCTGAGACTGAACCTCTACCTGCAGCCTGTCTCACAATCATAGTCAAACACTTCTTCTGGAAACAGTTAGAATAAGTATCTCCCTCCAAGCTCATCATCCAGCCTGCACCTCACTGACTTCTATGAAATATTCATCTAGAAATAATATGATATGGATCTGACCCTGAAATCAAAGACCAAGAACGTAGTGAAGTCAGCAGTCAGTGTTGTACCTGAACAACACTCAGTAGTACCTGTGTGTCAGTGATGGTTGTATTGTGTCAGAGAGCTGCAGCAGAGTCTGACCCACAGCCTAGTTTAACAGCACCGTGGGGCGGAGCCTGAAGGAACCGGAGGCTCTGATTGGCTGCTGCCGCCCCGTTAATCATTGGATGTTTTCTGCAATCTGAGTCCTCCAGCTAGTCCAGACTCCAGTCTCCACCAGTCTCTGGTGGTTCTCTCACGGAATACTAGTCCTCCTGGTCCTGGTCCTGGTCCGGGTGCTCTGAGGATACTCAACCAAGAAGATGACACATTTTAATAAAGGACCAGCTTATGGACTGTCTGCTGAAGTCAGGAGCAAAGTGAGTACAAAGTTTCATTCTTTCTGAGGGAAAAAGTTAACAAAGGCTCCGAGCTGCTCCAGAGACACACAGTCTCCAGAGACACCCACTGTAAGTGTCTTTAATGTCCCTTTATTAGCAGCTAAAGCTGCATAAAGTTCACTGAGAGCTGGTCAGTCCTCTGCGACACACTGAGAGATGATTAAACATCAACTAGAACCCGTACAAGTTCACTTCACACCAACAAAGTTAGACGAAAGACACGCTAGATGTTAAACTGTGACCGTGTGTCGGTCTGGAGACGAGCTCACCGAGCAGCTTCACGGTGAGGACTGACTGACTGACTGCAGCCAGCGGGCCTCACCGAGCAGCTCCACGGTGAGGACCGACTGACTGACTGACTGACTGCAGCCAGCAGTCCTCACCGAGCAGCTCCACGGTGAGGACTGACTGACTGACTGCAGCCAGCGGGCCTCACCGAGCAGCTCCACGGTGAGGACTGACTGACTGACTGACTGACTGACTGACTGCAGCCAGCAGGCCTCACCATGCAGCTCCACGGTGAGGACTGACTGACTGACTGACTGCAGCCTGCAGGCCTCAGCTTGGAGACTAACTGGCTGACATCACTCTTTGTTTCTGGGCTGGATGGATCACTGCAGGCAGCACTGTTCAACTATAGTGATGGAGTTCCAGCTGGCGGTCTGATGCACCGTGTGTTTCATTGTAAAGCATCTTTAATGTGATATGAACCAGATAGGATGTGTTGTTGGGCAGGGAGGAGGAGCCGGACCAGCTGGATGGATGAACTCTCTCTGCTCTCTGGGTAGTTTTAGAAGTTTTCCAGCAGTATAGTAATAATGATGATGATGATGATGATGAGAGGCCTTTCTATTATTAAAAATACTAATTAAGGAAAAATATGCAGCAGTGCAACAGGAGGCCATACTGTAAAAAAAGATTTATTCTTTATAATAAAGAAAGTTGAAATGAAAAGCGTCTATCAGAGTTATTCTAGATCAGGGGTCAACAACCTTTACTGTCAAAAGAGACATATTAGGCAAAAAAATCTGTCTGGAGCCGCAAAACATTTGATCATTGTGATGAAGGTAACACAGTTTATAGTCTAAGTATATAGTATATAAGTCTAATGCAGTGAGGACCAAAGAGCAAATGTACGAGTATTGGGGCCACAATGAGGGGAAAAAAACATCTGAGATTTCCAGAATAAAGTTGTAATATTACGAGAATAAAGTCAGAACTTTACGAGAAAAAAAAGAAAATAACACGAAAAATTACTACTTTATAATATTATGACTTTATTCTCTAAATCTCAGATTTATTCTTTTTCCTCAATATGGCCCTAATACCCAGGCCCAGTTATTCATTTCCATTTTTAAAAATCCACAGGGAGCCACTGGAGAGGAGCTAAAGAGCCACATGTGGCTCTGGAGCCGCAGGTTGCTGACCCCTGTTCTAGACAGAGTGTTGGTAGTAGGACGTTATCATCAGAAGATCTCTGTACATTAGTGCATGTTGATCACATGGGGCTACATTAGGCTACATTAGGCTACATTAATCTACATTATAGTGACACAGCTCCACCTAGAGAAGCTTATCTGAAGCTAAAAGAAGGACAAATGATACAGTTTAGCTACTTAAATCACGGTATTGAGATATGATTTGTGATGATCCATCATAAGGAACATCATATCTGCTGTCAGCGCTACAGTAAAGGGAAGTTTGTTATTGTACATGCAGACTGATTCAAGTTTTTACTTCAGTTACAAATCTGCAAGTCTCAAATTACATTTTGTTGCACTGTCAACATAATCACATAGGTTCTTGTTGGCGTATGATGATACAAACAAATTTAGTTTAGCTAATCATATCATAACAGAAAGTATAGCCTATAAAAACCCACCCCATCTAGGCACAGGCCTAACATTCATTAATAAACCGGGAATTTGATCCATTGTTTGCTACCGACGTTTCTACCGTGGGACCACAAGTGGGGACATTTTTAGGGCTCTTGGGGTCCCGAATGGCATTGTTTTGGGCACCAGAGCTTTGGTAGCAATCACAACGAATATTCAAAGCTGGGAAATGGTATATTAACAGCCGCCCGATACATTTGGCAACCCATTTTAGCATTTTAATTTCAAATGACAAATCAATACATCTGTGTTGCTGAAGCATAGGAAAAAAAAAACAAGAAGGAAATAAGAAAGAATCCATACACCTGATAATAATAATGAAAGTAAACATAACATTATGTGATCAGTGAAGACAACAAACAAATACTGTACAAGTCCCTCAGTATAGTAATGTCTATACAAGATCAATTAGGCTATACATATTATTTATTATATCAAATATGATATGTGTTTTCTCTACATACTCTGGCAGGAGAAGACATATTTAGCTGCTAGCCGTGCCATACTTTTATCTTCCCCCAACAAACAGAAGCTTTGTGTCCTCAGAGTGAAACCAGGTATAGCTTTTTCAAATCTTTGGAAATATTTTATTCTTATGTCTTTATATTTGGGACATGTACATAAGAAATATGGCTGCATGATTATGGGCAAAATTCCAATCACGATTATTTTTGATCAATATTGAGATCATGATTAGGGATGATAATAATTAACCGTTTAACCAACATTAAGAAGTTTGGCCCGTATCACATGTACATTTTCGCCATATCTGATATGTGTACAAAGTTTCACAACTTTTTGGAGCATTGTAAGCCTCTCAAAAATATGATTCATTTTAGGAATAATAGGCCCGATTAATAATCCCTTCAGTTTCAAAAAGGCCTTTGCTGCCTGACGCTTTCAGTGCTCGGGCCATACATATCTACCTATACCTAGCCAACGAATGAATCCCAAGAATACTCGGGTCCATCCCTAAAAACTTTGCCAGCAGATTTCTGAAAGGCTCTGGTGAACTCATTGCTTTGGGTGTGTGCGAGTTGGCACAGTGTGGAATTTAATAGTTTTGGATAGAGCGTCAGAAACGGTGTCGATGTTATGCAATGCTAAATGTATGACCCTTGCTCGTCTCCACCTCCGGCTGCTTAAAGTAGAGATAGCAACTTTATTGTGTTTGTGGAGACTTTCATTTAGCAGCGATGCCGTACCGCTGTTGAATGCATACAGGGGAAACTCTCAATACACTTTTTCTTCTCTAAACTAGCTTGTGTCTGCTCGGATTTGAAAGTTCAGTTCAGCTGCAGTGAGGGGGTCGGGGTCTACTATTTTACCCAAGACCCCACTAAGTGTATCAAACATTGCAGGCCCAAACTGATAACTGTGAGCATGACCAAAACATGTGCTTATAGTTGGGGGAGGGTGATTGTTTACATCTGTTGAATGGATCACTTCTGTCAGGGTTTATCTTGGCTAGTCTTGCGTTGGTGAATGGTCTGGGTTAAATCTTGCACTGCAATAGCGCTCTAACAAGTGGCATAAAGTTTGATCAAAGACTGTAAATGATTCTGAGGTATCTGAATACTAATGTGGCCTTTCTAAAAGGAAGGAGAGCCTGGGGAACGCTTCCACAGAGGGAGTTAATACGGAGATATTCACTTTTCCAGAGTTTAAGTTTATAACCAGAACGTTTGCTAAATGACTCTAGAGTGCGTCAGACCAAAGGGAGGGAGGAATAGCAGAAATAATAATAGAAGTATGACTACTACTGTTAATAATAGCAGTGATGGTAATGTTAATAAAATATGGGCTGATAATAAAGATAGTAGCAGTGAGTGTCAAGCAGGCGCAGCCACCAACCGGGTGTAACCCCGATCCACGGGTACCTGCTAGGGATGCACCGATACCAGTATCGGGTATCGGGTATCGGATCCGATGCTGTGCTTGTTTACTCGTACTCGCAAAGCGGCTCCGATACAACGGCACCGATACCACTTTATGGCACCGTGACGTTAACCTCCCGTCACCATCTTTCGGGTCCTCATGCTCCACCTCCCCGATGATGCGCCCGACCCTGCTGGTCCGATGGTGCGCTCGACACACACCGGCCCTCACTTTCATTGCGCCTTAGTCCGTGTTTCAAGACAGGTTGGGTGGGTTGGAGACATCGCCGCAGACCCCTGGCGCCTTTTACGTGGGCCGAGCCCAACCCTGGTGGCACGACGCGGTTGTGGCGCACTGAGGACAGTCCGCCCCGGTCGACAGTCGCACCGGGAGCAGGGGGCCCCGACCCTCCCCCGGCGGGTAGAGAAGGCGCAGCGAGCCCTTTGTCCACAGTGCGGCGAGGTCTGGACAGAGAGCGCAGTAAAGCTGTGGCCGCGAGCCACCTTTGCCCCGAGCCTTTCCAAGCCGGTTGCGGCACACCGCCTCGTATGCGGGACTCCCCAGCCTGCCGTGTGTCGCTCACACCCTCCAGCCGGCAGTTAACGAGGGTCTTTTGGCACAGAGAAGTACTCGTATCGGTACTCAGTATTGGCGAGTACCCAAATGTAAGTACTTGTACTTGTACTGGGTCTGAAAAAAAGTGGTATCGGTGCATCCCTAGTACCTGCCCATGGTTGGACACAGACGCTGGCACCAGATCAGTTTTAGACTGGAGGACGGAGATGGCCGTATTTAAGCCAGGCGCCTCGTGGTTCAAGCTGGCTGACGCAGCCACGACAATGTTGCTAGCGGCTCTTTGTGGATTTAGATGCCATTTCTTTGTGAGGCTCACTCAACTGTTTCATGATGAAGTTTCAAAATGTTAGATAGAGATGTTTATGTGGTTTAAATGATGAAGTTTAAAAGTGTGGTAACGAGAGGCAAACTTGTCGACTCCTCACTCACTATTTCCCGGAAGTCCAGAGTCCATCTTTTGAACACACTTCTCCTTCATATATCCATGGCTGCTCCCCACTTTCACTTTTTTTAACATGCTAGGAGGGAGGGTTTTAGTGTGTAGTTATCCTTTAAACACTATGTCATCCATTGGAAAATACTTTCAGGAGTAGAACTGGCATTTTTTAGAAATGAGCTCTTTGGTCAGAAATAAGAAGATGGAAGTAGTGCAGCCTAGTGAGTAAACCTGCTGTCCTGGAAGTCACTGTTCAAGGTATGAAGGTATATGTTGAGGTAATAAAAACTGGAACCATTTTAAAAGCTATTAGCTGATCACGTCACCTCAGTTTCAGGAGTCATGTTCTCCTAGTTTCATTTATATCACATCAATAATTTAAGCTGATCAATTTCATATTTTTGCGTCAGTATTTGGATCGAGCAGCTTGTGAAAAACAAGTTTAATAACTTTAGTAGCTACAACTAGCTGCAACTGTAGTGTGACGTGTTTAATAAACATGGATATATTCTATGTATAGGAATATATTTTTACTATGTTTTCTCAAGCAGCCACCTAAAATTTCCCCTCCCAGCTGAGTTCCAGCCGAACGGCAGCTGAAGGCCGGGCGGATCCCAGCCGCTTTTGATGTACTTACTTTACTTAGTATTTCCAATTGATGCTACTTTGTAGGCTACTTCTACCGCATCTCAGAGTCAAATATTGTACTTTTCACCTCACTACATATTACAGTACATATTTTAAAGCTTTAGTTACTTTGCCTGTATATTTTATATAATATAAGTCACCCAGCACAGTAGTATACCGTATAAAGTAATGAAAAGGAGCTCCACCTTTACCAGCTGCAACATGACAATGATGTACACATAAACGCATCAGTAATTATGTCAATAATATAACGTGTGGTTCTGAAATAGGCCACTCTCCACAATGAGTACTTTTACTTTTGGTACTCAAAGTATATTTTGATGCTAAAAGGCTGCTTTTGAATGCAGGTCTTTTACTTGTAACAGAGTATTTTCACACTGTAGAATTACTACTTTTACTCAAGTTAAAGATCTGAGTACTTCCACCACTGCTGATTTCCCTTTTCACCTTAATGACTTAAAACAGCGACTTCACTCAGAGGAGCAGGGAGTCCTGGGGATGACACAAGAACTTTAACTGTAATGCTAACAAGGTGTTGGGACTCGATAAGGACCAGAGACTAATGCTGTGTCACAGCCCTGAGACTCTAAAGCTACAATCACATTACAGGGCTTAATGCACAGTTCTGATTTCCTTCTGTCTAGACTGTTCACCTTCATGTCTGAAGTGACCCATATCTGCCCTGAGACGCCTCACATGCAACCAATAATGTCACTCACATCGGGGACCGGCTCATTGGTCCAAAAATACACACTGGAGTTGTTAGAGTACCCTGACTGCCAGACTCCATTAATATATTCCTCGGTTTAACAGATCTGGGTTCCACATCACGGAGAAGATGCTCCTAAATCATATTTATATGACTTTGTATGACTCGTAAAGAAAGACTTTTCATTTCGGCTGATATTTACCTTTAACATCTCTTCTGTGAACTAAGTTAAATAAACTAAAGTACGATGTGTGGCGTGATTGATTGACATCCCGAAACATCGTCAGTCAGCAAGTCCACACAATTTCCAACAGGAGAAATTTATCAGAAGAACAGAGTGAATAGTGAAAAGTCTGTTTGATAAGTTCATTTACATTTTAAATGACTGACGAGGCTTGGTAAGTCATATTGGCGATCTAATGTATTCACCATTTCCTTAAAACTGGCTTTTAACAGATAGAAACCATTTCTTTTCCAATAGGGATGAGCCGATATCCGATACTGTGCTCATGTACTCGTACTCGCAAAACGGCTCCAATACAACAGCCCCGATACCCCTTTACAGCAGCGTGAACGTCTTTCGGGTCCTATTGCACACGCTCACGCTCCACCTCCCCGACGGTGCGGGCGAGACGGGCCAGTGTTACGCCCGACCCCGCGGGTCCGGGATCCAACCTCAGCCAGCGCGCGCCGGCCCTCACTGTCGTTGCGCCACAGGGTTTTGCTTGCACCCTCTGACTCTGACCCTCTTTCGCACGTTAGACTCCTTAGTCCGTGTTTCACGACATGTCGGGTGGGTAGCCGACATCGCTGCAGACCCTTGCTGCCTTCTACGTGGGCCAAGCCCCGCCCTGAGGGCACGACGCGGTTGGGGCGCACTAAGGAGAGTCCACCCCGGTGACACTTTGGCCACGGCCCCAGGAAGCACCTTCTTCCCGAGCCTTTCCAAGCCGACCTAGAGCCGGTCGCGGCGCACCGCCTCGTATGCGGGACTCCCCAGCCTGCCGTGTGTCGCTCACACCCTCCAGCCGGCTGTTAACGAGGGTCTTTTGACACAGAGAAGTACTCATATCGGTACTTGGTATCGGCGAGTACCCAAATGTAAGTACTTGTACTCGGTCTGAAAAAAAAGTGGTATCGGTGCATCCCTGTTTTCCAATGTACCTGGTGACTGCCCTCGTACAGTCTCGCCAACGTTGACCGTCACGTTTATATGTTGTTGTCTTTGTGCCGTGGGAGGAGTTTTGGTCCGGAGATTTGTAGTGTTTACATCTTTAGCCCTGACTTGTTTGTTGCACAGCTTACAAATCACCTGGTTCACGTTGTCTGGCTCTCCTTTTTCAGCCAAGAATCGCCAAACGGGTGCATTTGCATTCTTTTTCTAATGAGAGTGGACGTCTATCCTGCTGGAGGTAGGACTACGTGGGTCATTACGTAAGCTACAGCATCAGATGTATGCTACATGTTCAACAATGCGGTGAAGCACAGAGAAAGAGAGAGACTGAATATAAGGCCAAATTCATAACCGGTGTTGCATAATTGAACATCGTCTTGTTATGGTGGACAGGTGAGGACCATCATCGTGGCCGACCAATACCGTGTTGAACGATAATCTCGTCACATCGCCAAACCCTGCTTGTTTCAGAGGAAAACCTCTTTCATTTTGTTTTACTGTATGTGGAAGAACTGCTGGTCAACAATGCTACATGCTACATCAGACTGTCTTCAACTAGTGGGCAGTGTGACAGCTTGTCTACTTGTTATTTATGGTGACTTAATGTCTTTTGTAACACAGAAATGTATCTCAACCCGGAACAAGCACGTAGATTGTTGAGAAAACAACCTCATGGAAATGAAGATGTTTTAAATGTCCCCTTTTATTTTCCTTAAAGAACCTCGTGTCCACGTTGGCCTGAGAGCTGAGATTCAAAGTTTACTCTTCACCTTGGAAACAGCAGAAAACCCCACGTTTCACCACAAAGTCCATTTAGTAGCTGCTCCGGGGAAAAAAACTGGACATCTACAATTTCATGTAAAGTTGGTAAACATCTACTGATGAAGTTCATGTGACAATGATCAAAAGCTCCAGAGTTCGATGGACTTTGTGATTGGATTGTGTTCTCAACTGCTGTTGTTTGTAAGGTGACATCATGTGCTGTGTTGATGGGACTGGCGATACAGTTTTGATAATGGACTTGTCAGTAATTGTAGGCCACTGTCAGACTCTGCTGCTGCTACTTTTGTGGTTTACTTTTGTCCTTTTTATCTTCTATTTAAAGTACCGCAGACGGCTCACAGCTGGTTACATTTACCTGACAGACTTCTGGATTTAGAGATTTATATTCCTCTTTTCCATTCGGAGGCTTCTGTACTCTAAATCCACCTGTAAAGTGTAATGACTGTGTTATAACTGCAGTCACATAGGCCCACTTCACCGCAGTGAAAGCTCCTCTGTCAGAGAGAGAGCACACAGATAAAAGGAGGAGGTCAGCCTAGGGGCCCATCTGGTGTGATCAGTAGTCCGTGAACCTCTCTGAGCTGCATTCATCACATTCCTGAAATCCTTCAGTGGAAACCCCTCGATGAGGACCCCATCAGCCCTCCGCCTTTCACCTTTCACTCTGCTCATCTGGCATCACGGTGTTTTTCTAGCCCGGGTAGCGTACTGTATGTTTACAGTCAGAACTGGCTCTCTTTCTCTATAAAGGTTTGTCAAACCTTTGTCGAACACCACCTCTCTGTCTCTCCGAGTGCTTTCCATTCAGCTATCGTGGCTGCTGGCTAACGGGACATCCTCGGTACCTTCAGAGTCATTACGCAACAACATTAGCACAGATTACCCATGAAAAACTTTTTTTTAAAACTGAGTTTTTTAACCCTGAGATGAGAGAAACAACGAGAGGTTAAACTCTGGGTCAGTTATCCTGGTAAGGTTAACCTAACCTGGAGTTTCTCTCTGTCTCCTCGCTCTGACAGAGCCAGACACGCTGTTCATTCAGTCTCTGAGGTTTACTGTACGTCACAATCTAAAGACATTATACAGTTGTACAAGTTATCGCCTTTATGTGCTGTCAGTCATTTCACATTCAAATACCACACAGCATCAAGTCACCGTCAGCTCGGAATAAAACCTCTTTTAACAGCATTTCACTGACTGTGTTTTAAATTGACTCCATCTGTTGAAGTAGCTGAAATAAAGTCACTGAATGCTGTTGAGCCAAGATCCAAACAGATGTCTGCTATTTAACATCTACTCTATTTACCCTTTAAATCACCCAACACATCATTACCGGATCAGACTGTGAGTTTATTGATCTATTTATTTTATATTTTTCATCTTCAGTTGTTGCTCCTGTGTTTTTTGTCCCGTCAGATTAAAGCTGAACAAATCTATTCAAAATGTATTCCAACACTTCATCACCCATTAAGGAAATGTAAGTCTGGTAAAAGATGAATTAATGGACAACCCTGAATTAAACTGTATTATATGACTGACACTTTTCCCCGCTCTGACTCAGGATGTTTTTTTTAAAGATAGATGCATGCATTAATATCTCTTCGTCGACTGGATTAAATGGAGGCTCTTTATCTACCTGTTGCCATGGTGACTCGTAGTATCAGAGCTCCATCGATGATGGCTTTTTATGTTCAGGTTCAACCTCCTCAGAGTGACTGAACTGACTCTGATCAGTGGTTTGCCTCCTCGGGATTAGTCAACTCAGAGTTCAGGCTGAGACTCGGAGTCTGTTAACGCTGCCTGGTACTCGTCACCAGGTCAGTTGTCGTTTAAACGTTCCCTCCCACTGATGGAAGCATCCAGCAGACACATAGCAGATATTCTCCTCCCGAGGCCGTTCAGCTCCAGATAGATAACACTTTTATGGAGCCGGTCCGGTGATACACACAGAGGCCTCCGGCAAAGAAAATGCAAGGTGGTTCGTTCAGAGAGGTTGAACTCGGCTCAATTTTTGCTGCAACGGGACATCATCTGTCAAACAGCTGTGGTGACCTATCAGTTACTGTAGAACAATCACTGCTGATTGGTTGGTGGATCTGTAGCTATTGGTCAGCCTGGGTTAATATAATACAGGCCAGAGTAAACCCCTCCCTTATTATTAGAATAATGAATGATATGATAATCATCTTAAGTGACGTGTTTAATCAGTAAGCCTCTATCAGAAGTCTAGTTACGTAGTATATAAAGTGAGAGAGACCACTTATGGTGGGGGAATATAAATATATATAAAAGTACACCGATCAGCCATAACATTAGGACCACCTGTCTAATATTGAGTAGGTCCCCCTTTTGCCGCCAAAACAGCCCTGACCCGTGGAGGCATGGCCTTGCGAGATGGGGCCTCCGTGGATCGGACCTGTTCGTCCAGCACATCCCACAGATGCTCCATTGGACTGAGATCTGGAGAGTTTGGAGGCCGAGTCAACACCTCCAACTCGTTGCCATCTACATGATGTAAAAGAAAATTCATCAGACCGGGCCACCTTCTTCCATCGCTCCGTGGTCCAGTTCTGATGCTCACGTGCCCGTTGTAGGCGCTTTTGGCAGCGAACACGGGTCAGCACGGGGCACCCTGACCGGTCTGCGGCTACGCAGCCCCATACGCAACAAACTGCTCCTCACTGTGTTCTGACACCTTTCTATCAGAACCAGCATGAACTTTTTTCAGTAGTTTGAGCTCCAGTAGCTCTTCTATTGGATCGGTTTTCCTTCTGGGACCACTTTTAGTAAGTCCTGACCACTGCAGACCGGGAACATCCCACAAGAGCTGCAGTTCTGTGATGTCATCAGGAAATGCTGTTGGATACAGAGATGAAGTGGGGGGGTAGGGTTGTCTGGTTTTCCCTTCCAGCTGGCTCAGATTGTAACCTTGCAGATTTTTCCCTCAGCAGATCAGTTTAATGGTCCCATCAAAAGAATTAGATCCCTTTTTCCAATGCCGTTTTTTTTCTGAGACTTGTTGGCACTCTTCCTCTAAAATAACTGCTGGGAGAAGAGAAGAGAGAAAACCTCCTCTCTCTCTCTCTCTCTCTCTCTCTCTCTCTCTCTCTCTCTCTCTCTCTCTCTCTCTCTCTCTCTCTCTCTCTCTCTCTCTCTCTCTCTCTCTCCACACACACAACACCTCACATTAATGCTCTCACAAGTGACACAGCTGTTGTGAGTATTATGAGTAGAGAAGATCTCACCTTTAGCTCCAACCTGTAAATGTACAGAGACGTCATTATCTGTATCTGTATCTATTCAACCCACTAAATGATCCGTATCTGTATTCAGACAGAAGAGCGGCAGTGGGCCTAGTTTGTACCGGAGTTCTTGTTAAATCAGGCAGATGCTTTTTCTAACTAACTAATATTCATTGTCGGTGCAGTTTCTGTGCTTTCAAAGCATCCAATTGATTTAATATTGGGGGGTATGTGAGCCATGATCACTTTTGCCTTATTCATTCATTATGAAATGTATTTCCACATCCTCATACTCTACTTTTCATCTCTCTATATTTTGAACTAAACTAAGTTAAGTTAAAAAACTACTGGTGTGAAGATTAATTTTGATGACTACAGAATATAGCGATCACTTTTCAATATAGTAAATAAAAAGGAGAACACTTTACATTAAGGTACACAAAAATGTGCGTAGTTAGTGGGGACAGGATGAGGAACTAACTGCTAGTGGACCGTTAGTTGTTAGTGAGTAACTCTCAATGAATCTTTATAGAGTAGATAATGATAAAACTAGTGAGCAAGGAATTCATTCTGCTTTAGTGAAACAGCCCCCAGGAGACTGAAGAGAAAAGGACACACTGATATTGAGGAGACATGCTATCAGATCAACTCAGACCTCAGGACATCAGGGTTGACTGTTCTGAGACGGACAGCAGATGGTTTCCGTCTGCTGGTTCTTCTCGGACTCTTGGATCTGCTGAGTGGCGGTGGGATGTTTATACTGTCAGCCAACACTAAAAGGCTGATCACACTGTTTAGAGATGGGAGGAGCTCGCTGGCTAGCTAGCTAACAGGAGGAGGATTACTGTACAGTCAGATTGAACCCGTCCCACAGCTCCACTGCTCCAGCACCAGAGACATGTGGGCTGGACTAAGATGCAGTAGACTACAAGAGGAAAAGCAGCAGTGCTGAGGTAATGTCTGCATCTCTACCAGATGAACAGATGAACTGAACACCTTCACGGCTGAGGAAGTACAAAAGGCCCAGGGCCCCCCCCCCCCACACACACACACACACACACTAATAATATATGCAGGTCCTTTTGAAGAGGATTAACCCTCGCAAAGCACCTGGACCTGATGGTATCCCTGGCCGAGCTCTCCAGGTGTGTGCAGACCATCTGGCTGATGCTTTTACAGACAAGATGTTGTTGCTCCAGTCTGTAGTCCCCACATGTTTCAAGAAGACCACTATTGTCCCTGTCCCCAAAAAAGTCATGCCTGAATGAGTACCGCCCGGTAGCACTAACCTTCACCATCATGAAGAGCCAAAACCTTCATCACCTCCCGACTCACTGGACCCACTTCAGTTTACCAGATCTACTGATGACGCCACCGCTCTAAACCTCCACCCTGCCCTCTCACACCTGGACCAGAGGAACACATGTGCGAGAGAATGCTGTTCATAGACTATAGTTCAGCATTCAACACCATGGTGCCCTTGAAGCTCGTCATCAAGCTCAGAGACCTGGGACTGAACACCGCCCTCTGTGATTGGATCCTTAGCTTCCTGACGGGCAGACCCCAGGCTGTGTGGAGAGGCACCACCACGTCCTCCACCCTGACTCTCAACACCGGAGCCCCTCAGGACCGCCTGCTCAGCCCTCTCCTGTACTGCCTGTTCACACACGACTGCGTGGCGGCCCACGGCTCCAACACCATCATTAAGTTTGATGTCCATCATCGGTCCGATCACAGACGGCCTACAGGGAGGAGGTCAGAGACCTGACATGTTGGTGTCAGGACAACAACCTCCTTCTCAACGTCAGTAAAACAAAGGAGCTGATTGTGGACAGGAAGAGACGGGGAGAGGGACACGCCCCCCGTCTCCATCAGTAGAGAGTCGGCAGCTTCAGGTTCCTCTGGGTTCACGTCAGTGAGGACCTGACCTGGACTCATCACATAGAAACCATCACCAAGACGGCAAGACAGCGGCTCTTCTTCCTCATGTTCAACATGGACTCCAGGATACTCTTCAACTTCTACAGGTGCATCATCGAGAGTCTCCTGACAGAGCTGCATCACCGCCTGGTATGACAGTTGTGGTAAAAACTGCACAGCACATCAGCAGAACGGAGCTGCCATCCATGGAGGACCTCTACACCCAGCGGTGCAGGAAGAAGGCCAACAGGATTATTACAGTTACTGTTATTCCAAGCTGGATTACAAACCGTCTGAAAGGAATACGATCGCACCCGACGCCTCGTTGGAAAGCTACAGTGGGGACGAAGCAGCTGCAAGTTCCGGAGATATTCTCAAAAATAGTAATTCGAGTAATTTCGTGTACGACAGCGTCAACTTCAGGCGCTTAACAGCTAGAGTGGATGACATCGCACATCACAGAGTGGAGAGGAGCTGTAAAATATTCAGATTTTTTTCTTCTCGAACACTTGCTCTCGTTCCCATAATTTTCACTCTTTATACATGAATTATAGGTCAGAATGTAGGAGATTCTGTGCTGGTCGCAGACATGCTACTATGGAGTCAGACGGACTTACACATTTGGCTTGGGCAGCCTGAAAGTGACAGGAAATACCCAAGTAGTACTTACTGGCTGCTGGATGAGGCCAGTGTGTCACCATGCTGCGTTCGTAACCGGTGGGAACTTCGAAAGCTTGCCAGTGTCCCGCGTATTTAACTCAATATTTAACTAGCGGCAAACGATTTATACATTTCTCAACCGTCACACAATTTATTTTAATACAGTCTATCTCGTTGTATTAAGCAATGTTACAAACTAATAAACAGGACTACTTTTATAGCAGTATTTGATTTCTGCAGTGATAAAGTACCATAAATGTGCCGGATTAGCCAATAACAGACAGGCCCATATGGCTATTTTAATCACAAACAGTTTTTGGATTGATTAATAAAGGTTTATTTTATCTTAATATAATATACTGATATCACAATGTACAAAGTGCATTGACAAAGTCCTCGAGATGTCTGGGACAGCTAACATTGAGCAGATACAGCCGCACTGTCCTCCAATCACTGTGAATAAATGTCACTATTCTTAAATATCCTAGTTGTGCATTTCTACAAAACAGTAGAAATAAAGGTGAAATAAAAGCTCTGTTTATGACAGTTATGGGCACTGAAATAGTTTTTGTTATGTATTCTTTTACATCAGATTCACACAATCTAAACAAGAAAAACCATGTGCTCAATAAGTTGTTGTAGTTCTTAGTCATATTCTTCGATTCATGCAGATTTAACATGATGGATTGTTTTATCTTTCAGATTGCTCAGAAATATGACCCACAAAAGGAGGAGGAGCTCCGCTTCTGGATTGAGGAGGTGACGGGAATGACTATCGGAGAGAACTTCCAGAAAGGCCTGAAAGATGGAGTCATCCTCTGCGAGTACGTTTTCTCTATATCTATATTATATATCTATGCAGCGCTAGTGATGGCTGAGCACGTTACAGCAGTAAAGGAGGTCTCTCTCTGTGAGAGCTGACATTTAGCAACATGTCTAACATCTGTCCAACATCTGTGATGGCAGAACTTGTCCTAAAATGTATCTGCCGTAGTTGATGGATCACATTATACCCTGATACATGTGGTGTTTTACTTCCTTTCAGACTGATTAATAAGATTCAACTTGGTTCAGTAAAGAAGATCAACCTCTCACAGCTGAACTGGCACAAGGTAAGAGCTGTTCTCAACTGGAAACAGTGCAGAAGCTCATTAGTTACGGCTCCTTTAACTGCTTTTCACTGACAGCTTTATTTGTGCTGTTGTTGCTTCCTCCTGGTTTTGTTGGACTCCCCGTCCCAGCCCCCCATCACTCCTTTTTTTTTCTTATTTTCCGTTGCTCTCTGCAGCTGGAAAACCTTGGGAATTTCATCAAAGCTATCCTGGCCTATGGCCTAAAGCCCAATGACATCTTTGAGGCCAATGACCTGTTTGAAAACGGGAACATGACTCAAGTCCAGACCACACTGCTCGCGCTGGCCAGCATGGTGAGTGAACGGCGAGCACAGAGGAGGGTCGCCGTCTATCTACCGAAGAACACATTTTCTGTTGTTACATGAAACAAATCTAATCGGTCATTTGACCAACATGTCTTCTCTGTCAGGCAAAGACCAAAGGTATGGACTCAAAGTTTGACATCGGGGTGAAATATGCAGACAAACAGGCTCGACATTTTGACGATGAGAAGATCAAGGCCGGTCAGTGCGTCATTGGACTGCAGGTAATTGTGACGGGTGATTATGTGCTTCTTAAGGCCCAACACATGAACGTAGAGCTTTAGGCTGATGTCACTGAGAGCTGATGTTTGGTTCGTAGCTTTAAATATAGCCACTTTAGTGCCGGGGAAATAAACAGATACAGCAGTTTCCCCAGAGACTCGTATTTCTCCTGCAAGACAAGGCTGGGACTCTTTAAAGCATCTTAAATGCCTTTAAATAAAGAAACAGTTCCTTCAAAACCCTCAAAAGTTCCAATAACATTTAAAATGTCAGTGGTTGATTTTAGGGTTACTTTAAACAAGTTAGACTGATTGGATTCGGTGAAATCCCATCGCTTGCCTTTTGTCCTCAGATGGGGACAAACAAGTGTGCGAGTCAGGCTGGAATGACTGCTTATGGAACCAGAAGACATCTGTATGATCCAAAGACTCAGACCGACAAACCCTACGACCAGACCACCATCAGCCTGCAGATGGGAACCAACAAAGGAGCCAGCCAGGTAAAAACAAAACGCTCCTCTTCTATCTTTGTATTCTCAATAAATCCCTCGAGGAGACCAAACCTGTTTAATACTGAATATGAGAAAACGATGCCCGGAGTAGCCTGGAGACACAGCTCCATGTTCACACTGCTTAGTTGCCGTGTTAAAGGGACTGTTTGTAAGAATCAGAAATGTCTTGTTAACAGCGACACCTGTGGCCGGTAAGTCAACGAAAGTCAGCGTCCTGTTGCTCGCGCTTGTGCTCGCTCGACATAGACATGAATGAGCATCGCTCAAAACAGTGAGGTGACACACGTCAGCTAAAACCACAATATCACTCTTTATTTCAGTTGCTTGGCAGTAATGTTAGCTGACCAGACCAAGGTCTCTCCATGAATCAATGCTGATCCTAGTGTTGGCTTTTCCTGCCTCAGCCTCCCGACCGCGGCCGGAGGGAACAGGAGAGACACCGGAGTTTTGGTCGGAGACGATAACGTTTCTCTCTGCAGAGCCCCGTCACTTCACAAGACATGGGAAACCTCTGTTGGTCTGAGGGAGCTGCAGCAGTTATTTCTGCACAAACGTCCACTGTACATTCACTGGATATTCTCAGAGCTAAACTAACTCTTCTGCAGTGTGTAGTGTGCAGGCATGCACGTGAGAGTGGAGCCGAATGGCGAGAACGAGCGCGGTGTGTGAGTGAAGGTAAGCAGGCAGAGGAGCAGAGACCAAAGCTACGGTCTCCCCCGCGTCCTCTGACCGCGGCCAACACTGTTTAACAGACGGGCTTCACTAGATACAACTTTGCGGTTTTGGTGCTTCCGTGTAGTTTGGGTTGGAGTCTGAGTCTGAACAGCGTAGCCACATGCGAGCGCGCATGGGACACCGACCCGCAATGATTTATACGTGTAAGAAGTGACAAACAGTCCCTTTTAAAATGATAAAGTTCTTTATCCTGGAGCATGCCACTGCAGTATTTATATTGGGTCATTTTATCCTGCCTGAATCATTACATAGGATACTGTAGTACTGCCACTTCCTGTATACAGTAGAAACCTGATGAAACAGCTGTATGTAGAGGATTGTTTAGTTTGGGCTTTATTTTTCCAGGATTTGAGAGATCCTTCTCTGAGATTTTGCATTGAAAAATGACATACTGTGTGCAGATTAGCTGTAGGAAGCGGGTGTTCAGACGGAAATCAGCCCTGTGTTAAATCAAAGCAAGGAGCTGTGGAGGTGGAGGCGTGTTGTTTTAGGCGCCTGAGAGACATGAAATACGATCCAGGAAGTCCAGTTGCAGCAACAGAGCCATGAATATGAAGCCTTATCAGACCCCAAAGCACTGCACAGCATTTTATAACATCTCACGCAGGATTTTACAACTCTATTTAGTATGTGCTGTATATTAGCGACTGCAGCAACTTGCCGGATGATGTTGTGAGTACACAACACATCGTGCAGCAGAAGTTGAGCCAGGTTCGACCTTTTTGGCAGACAACACTGCGTTTTTTTAGCCAGAGCCCTCTTTGTTGGCTGTTGACTGGCTGGGTTTTTCACACAGAGCCAAAGTCTGTCTGATTGTGACATAACGGGGCCGCTGTTCTGGGAAAGAGATGCTGCCGATGACGTTTGTTCATGTAATGTTTCAAAGCTGTGAGCGGCACAAACTAAATTCCCACTGGATCGGACGCTGAAACCTCAGAGACAGATATCTGAAAAAGTAGAGGGAAGTTAGGAAATGTTGTTACGATTCACAAAGTTCCCATGATGCAGTGATGATTTAGGATGTCAGACTGACCCTTTAAAGCTAGGGTTGGTAACGTTCTGCAAAGACATTTGTTGAAATTCTCTTTACATTCAGACAGCAATCAATAAATCAAATGCTCTGACAAAAGAAAGAAATCTGGTATATGAAGCCGTCCCAGGACTGTAATAAACCCGTCCAATCATTTTATTCCACCCAAATGTAATGATTGGACAGGCTGCTTACCTGCCTGTCTACCTGTGTGCACTCTGCCCGTGCACTCATTGCTCGCCACCGGAGTCTTCCACCAGCTGCTGTTTGGGTACCGAAGTCTGTATTAAGAGTACCGAATGAATAACGCCTGGGACACACAGGGAACGTCAGGAGCACGTGGCGGCTGCGTGGCGTGGCGGCTGCGTGATTCACGCGTCGGGTGTTCACACTAGCTGCGTTTCTGCTGCTGCAACTGCTGCTGTCAGCCCTTTCTTTCTACATAGAGTTTGCATTTTAATGGCCATTTCATTTCATCATAAATGTAATTTATATTTATTTTAGACAGAGAAAGGTTAAGAAACGTGTGGTCATTTGTAAATAATAGTAATAAGCCACAAATAAAACTCTGTACTATATTCATTCTTGGAGCTCTCCAAGTCACTGCATGTTCTAGAACACTGTCCAGCACATATTTCAGAATAAAAGCCTCGTGTTAACAAATGAAGGAATTCTGTCCACAGAAAAAATGCTTGAGGGCTTTTATTTCTAAATGAAAGCAGGAGGTGTTGATTTAAACCCCATACTTTATCAATTCATGGAGCTCTCCAAGTCACTGCATGTTCCAGAGCACTGACTGCTCGTATTTCAGAATAAAAGCTTTGCGTTAACAAATGAAAGAATTCTGTCCATAGAAAAAAACGCTTGAGAGCTTTTATTTTGAAATGAAAGCAGGAAGTGTTGATTTAAAAATAAGTCTTTCCTTTTTTTTCATCTCCGTAACATATTCTACAGATGGACATTGAAACTGTAGTAATCTTGCTGGTATGATGTCAATATACTGTCAATAGATCACTTTCACTGTCTGTTGTCGTGAAACGCGTGCGGAACGTGTCAAAAATAGGCGAGACCTCTAATCTCTAGAAGAGACGAAGCTGAGACGCGTGTCTTACGCGGGCAGTGTGGCTGCTCTAACCTGTTAACACGGACGCCGAAATAAAAAAACAACAGATAATGCAGCCGCCACGCGCTCCTGACGTTCCTGGTGTGGATGAGGCTTGAGAGTATGAGCCACAGCGAAGCCGTGCGTGTCCGCGGCAGAGAGAGCGAGTCAGTGAGTGAGTGGCCGAAAGTGGTCACAAGTGTGGTTAATGTTAACGTGTAATGCAAAATGCTATATATATATATATATACTTACTTACTGTTATTGGAACTTTGTTCAAATATATTTATCTACTAGAATTTGTACAAAATACAGCATTCAATACAAGGGAAGTATCCAGTATGTGTACTGCCCTCATCATGTGGTGAAGTTTCTGCTGCGTTGTGGTTTCTGGCAGGCGGGCATGTCGGCCCCCGGTACCCGCAGAGACATCTACGACCAGAAGGTGGCACAGCAGCCGCTGGACAACTCCACCATCTCCCTCCAGATGGGCACCAACAAGGTGGCGTCTCAGAGGGGCATGAGCGTGTACGGCCTGGGTCGACAGGTCTACGACCCCAAGTACTGCGCCCCCCCGACGGAGCCGGTCGTCCACGCCAACGGCAGCCAGGGCACCGGCACCAACGGCTCCGAGATCAGCGACAGTGACTATCAGGAGGCGGAGTTCCAGGAGGACGAGTACCACGGGGGTTACCATGACGACTACAACTCCCATTACAACGACCAGGGCATTGACTATTAGCGGAGACCTCCACCTCCAGAGCAGTATTAACTAGTGTATTTTATCAACTACACAACAGAGCAAGTCTTTTGCCATCCTCACTAGTATTTTTATTATCTTGAAGCGTACGATGAAATGATGCTTTCCTTCTACACCTATAGACGCTTTGACGTGAGCAGCCGAGGAGCTGTAGTGGCGTAGGATGATACGATACAGTGATGAACATGTTTTAAGCTTAAGAGCATTCCTTTTTTTAATACCCACTTTTTAAAAGGTGGAACACTGAAGTAGTGATAACTTTATGGACCGGTGGTGTAGCGTCAGGTGAAGCTGCTGCAGTCCAGTGTTTGTGTTCCTGGACTGAAACTGGGCTGATGATCCGCGTGATAGGAGCTCAACGATAGGCTGCTCCCGTCGGTCTGTATCCAGCCACTGTAACACCAGCATCACTCTGTGATACGCTGGTGTTCTTTACTACATTTAATCACTCGATAATGTTTTTTCTTATGGTGGCTGTTCAGACTTTACAGACACACTTCCTTATTCCATTACATGACCTTTATTTTCATATTATTCCCCCTTGTATTCCCAAACTGTATTTATTGCAATGTCTCCCAACAGTCTACTGTTATATGGTTCATAAAGAAAATGGTATGTTATAAATAAAGCCTTAAATTCTTCAATTCTGGAAGCTTGTCTGCACACTACTGTTACCAACACATAGCACGCTTTAACGTGTTAACATAGAAGAACATCTAAAGTCATGCTGCATTCCCCTTTATTCCCTAATATAGAGACCATGTAACGGCTAACTCGATGTTAAAGGGTCATTTGGTTTATCATGAAAAAGGCTTAACGGATAAAGTGTCAACAAATCTCATGTGGAGAGCCAAACCAACTATTAATGTATCCTACTAACCAGCTCTGTGTATCCAAAGCCTGATATATCTTATTCCATGAGTACTTTATTAATCCCAAAGGGGAATTGGAGCCAACTCACATAAAACACACACAAAAAAAATATAAGGTAATAAAGCAAATGCAATAAAAAAGGAAAATATTAAAAAAGAAGTAATTAATTAGAATGAAATAAAAGAGACTGAAGGCTGGACCATAATCTTTGATTTATATTGAATATACTGTAAACTGTATGATGCCCAGTAATAGACTGTTGAGTAGATATTACTATGCAGTAATATAAGATGCAGGATTGTCTTTGGATATTAAACCTTAATTAACTGTTCACCAACAAGTGTACTCCCATTTACTTTAAAGTTGTTTTCTATTACATTTATTGTGTTTTTATTTCCACCTTCCACTATGAACCACCTTTAACCCTTTTTTCAATATCAAATAGTTTTAAATAGCATTTACATGGTGTTAGGTTAGAGCACATCTGGTTCAAAACACCATCTACTGTCTTATTAAAGTGGCAGTAGGCAGAATATTTTTGGCATCATTGGGCAAGAATCCCATAATAACCTTTCAGCATATTGTAATTCAAGTGTTCTG
Source organism: Sebastiscus tertius (assembly GCA_916701665.1). Classification (NCBI taxonomy): domain Eukaryota; kingdom Metazoa; phylum Chordata; class Actinopteri; order Perciformes; family Sebastidae; genus Sebastiscus; species Sebastiscus tertius. The sequence continues at coordinate 26,411 of CAKAOH010022140.1, forward strand.
AGAGAAAACTAGACTTCTGCACCTCCTCATGGCTCTGTTTTCAGGCTTTAAAAAATCTGACGGGAGATTTTGACCAATCACAGGTCATTTCAGAGAGAGCGTTCCTATTGGCTGTGCTCCGGTCATGTGACCAGAACATGGCGTTCCTTCACCAGATTTCACAATGGCGGTGGCGTCACAAACTTTCTCATTTTACAGCTAAACAGTACACTACAAGATGATTCTGAAAACATTTGAGGAGAGCAGCTGGACAGCAGACCTCAGATCAGCTCTTACTGCTTGTTTTCCTCTGGTCTGTGAAATCTTGCAGATGCCGTTAGGAGCACCGGAGGTCGCCGGAGGAACATGATTTTTTTCAGGTTACTTGTTTCATGTACTACTGTCACGATATAGCGATACCGTTTTATAAAAATAACTTTTTTTAATCATATTTGCTCCGATCTCACCTACTTGAGCTTTAATATGTGTCGTTTGGATTGAAAAGTGAGGACTTTAAGGATTTCCATAGCCTGAGCTCTGATTCACCAGTGATTCATATCGTAGGTCGGTCGTGTCCATTGACAGATTTCCACTGTAACCGCGATGAAGAACCAGCTAGCTACCGAGCAACATCCACGCAAAAATATCAACAAAGATGGCCATGAATGTAGAAAGAAGCATAAATGAGATGGATGCAGCTGAGCAGATCGTACAGATTGTAAGTTGACTCTTCATGGTGACAAATATTACGTGAACTGCTCCTAGCAGCCGCTACCGACAGCTGTCAGCTGTATCCACTAAAAACGGATGTAGGTCAAAACAAGAGAGGCAGATTTAAAAAAGAACGCTCCGAATCGATGTGTATCCTGACTTTTAGTCCCTAGTAGGACTCGAGCTCCAAAAATACTGGATCCTACATTTTCCATACTGCAACTTGATATTACCTTCCACCCTACCTGTCTGGAAAATTCCCCCCATAATTCAAAGTCCACACCTCTAATTACTATTGCAGGCTTTGTGTTCTAAACGTTTAGTTTCAGGCTGAATCTTGATGCAGCAGAGACCCAGGAAGCTTCAAACATATTCATGTATCTACACTTCTCATGCTGTTGAGCGTGTCGGCTGTCTAATGAAATAAGAGCCATGAAGATGTGTTTAGTGACGGTGTATTGAGCACTCTGCATCATTCTGGTTAAATGTAGTCATCTCTAACTGTGGTGAGTGGATCAAACAGGCTCTGTGTGTTCTGTGGCCTCAGTCAGGAGCTCAGGGGCTTCAGAGAGTTGAAGACAAAAGAGTGAGCAGCCTATATGGGCTTCATGAGAATGTGATGGCATTCATTCAAAGCCCCCACCGGCCCGTCCCGCTGCTCAGGAATAATCGCCGCTTTGTGCAGGCCTGCGGAATCCAGGGTGAAAACGCAAGACTCAATTATAGAGGGAGAATCCAAAAAAGCATGGTAACCGCGGCAACCACGGAGGGCCCTTAAAGGGAAGGCATAAAAACACAACCAATCCTGCAGGCCTGAACACAACCGGGTGGCATACCCTCCCACAGAAACATGTCAGAGAGTTTACTTGTGATAGATGATGCCGTTTGATTTCCATTGGTCTGATGGACAGCTACTGCACGACTCTGCTGCGGGTCTGGTGTGTCAAACCGGAACAGTTATTAGCTGTGGCTTCTCATCAGAGTTGATGAGGTGTATGTTTGTGCTGCAGAATGAGAGACGCTCTAATCAATGCCCACATTCCCCATTCTGCCTGAGCTCATCGACTGATGTCTTTAGTTGCTAAGTGTGTCCTGGTTTTCAGTCAGACCCTGATAATTGTAGAATCCAGTGACACATGACGAATGCTGCCCGTCCTGCAAGTACAAGAGCAGTGCAGTCTGTGGAAACTCTCTAAGCCTGGACTTTATTACTTATGGCAGTTCCAACTCTCCTCGTCCTCGGGTTACATTTCAGTGCACCTCTGCAGAGGGATAGAGTGTAAGGAGGTGTGCAGTCTTCCGGCTGGGAGAGTGTTTTTATTCTTATTTTATTTTATTTAACCTTTATTTAACCAGGCAGTACTCATTGAGATTAAGAATCTCTTTTGCAAGAGAGACCTGGCCAAGACAGCAGCATTTAAACACACATTAAAATTTCAGATGCCACAACGTAAAACAAATGCAAAATAAATACATAACATAATACAGAACACATTACAATCAAGTGTTTGAAGCCAACATTAAAGTGAAAATATTCAGGCAGCTCCCGATTGAATCTGCTTCTAGGTCTTTCATTAATGTTTTAAATTCATCAAAAGTAATCAGATTTCCCAGTTTCAATTTAGCTTGCAGTGTATTCCAGGAGAAGGGAGCAAAACAGCTAAAGGCCATCTTACCTAGTTCTGTGCGGACCTTAGGTACAGATAATAAGTACAAGTCAGGCGAGCGTAGGCTATAGCTGCCAGTGATGTGTGATATGAGAGTGCACAGATGGGGGGGGGTATACCAAGAATGGATTTATAAATGAATGTAAGCCAATGTTTGTGCCTCCGCATAGACAAAGAGGGCCAGTTAGCCGGTAGTTGGTGTACAGGGTACAATGATGTGTGAGCACAGCCAGTCACAAACCTCAGTGCACCATGATAGAGAGTATCTAACATTTGTAAACACTGGGCAGATGCATTCATATAAAGCAGATCCCCATAATCTAGCAAAGGTAAAAATGTAGAAGAAACCAATCTCTTCCTAGCTTCAATAGAAAAACAGGCCTTGTTCTGATAAAATCCTAGTTTTAGTTTTAGCTTCTTCACAAGTGTTTCAACGTGAGGTTTAAAAGAGAGCTGGCTGTCAATTAAAATACCCAAATATTTATACATTTGAACTTCTTCAATCTTCTCACCCTGCACAGTTATAATGCTTGGACTAGTATCAACCGTCTTCTTGGATTTTGAAAACAACATAAGCTTAGTTTTTTCTGCATTCAAAACTATCTAAAGATTATGTAATTGTGACTGAACAATGTTAAAAGCAGACTGTATATATGCATAAGCTTGGCTGAGAGTGGTGGCACAACAGTAAATGACAGCATATCATCAGCATAGAAGTGGACATTAGAATTTGGAACATATTGACCCAGGTCATTGATATAAATAGTGAATAATATTATAGTGTAGACAGTACAGTGTGAGGGCAGAGGTTGTATGAGTTCATCCTGAGCTATGACCCTTGCTGGCTGAAGCAGGTCTGGGGTCCAGAGCATCAGGACCTCAACATTTCTATGTCAAACTCAGCGGAGGGAAGACACAGTTTGGACACCCAGCACAGCACAGTAATGACAGTGTCGTATACAGTTATCCCTTCACCTCTGCATGGGAGGAATTCACACACTCTCTTTCACTTCTAGGACCCATTCGTCTCTATTTTTCCAGTCTTTATTCAGAGCGAGAAGGGTGGTAGCTTCTGATGTCGCTAGCATGGACTTGATGTATCTTAGCCGACAGCTATGCTGCATTCACAGGCTCCTCGGACGGTCCCATTTCCTGAGTTGGGAAGTCGTTCTTCAGACTTTGGTGTGTTGACTTTGTCATGTGGAAACAAGAAAAAACACGTTGACAGCTGTTTGTATTAATGATTTATAATGTGTTTTCATGCACGAGATTATAGATGGCAGGATGTCTAAAAGTGCTCCAGCATCAGAAGAGGCGCTCTGTAAAGATGATTACAATTTTTTGTTGTTGTTCCTTATTTCCTGCTGCTGTGACGAGACTGGAGTCGAAGACCACAGAGAGCGAGAGCGAAGCAGCCATGGGTGTCCACCTTCAGCATGCACCTGCAAGGAATGGGATTTTGGTCCTATTAAATATGATTTTCATATATTTTTTTGCTCTTATTTAACCCTCTGTGAACCACAATAGACCCGTTTTAGTCTTCTTTAGGGCGGTCCGGTCTTTAGGGGGAGATAGCAGGTCAACAGTAGATGTCACATAGAAGTGGTGTACATCATCTGAAAGCTGGAAACCTGAAGGTTAATTTGAGATGCAGCTCAGCACTGTGTGTCAAGTTGTTCTAGTCATTAATCAGAAATAAACATGAATTGTAAGGGATCATTCCACAAAGGCGAAAAAATGATACTATTAACCCAGAACTGTGGAGAATCACCTCAGAGACATCATAGAAGATGACGCATGTACAGCAAAGAAAAATAGCTCAAACAAGTACAGCCAGTCCCCAGAGGAGAAACATCATGAGTCTAAGGTTGGTTTAAGAACATGTAAGCATTATGTTATATGTATAAATTAAACCATAGATTTCATATTAAGATGTTTAAGACAAACATGTTTAGACAATGCATAGAGTCAACTAGTATGTCAACTCAGAGAGAACATCTTGGTTTATTGCTTCTTATTACTTTAATTGATAGCTTTCTTACAAATTTTATTCAGTGAGTGAAAGTAACTAAGTATTTACTCAACTACTTTGAGGTACTTACTTGAGTATTTCCACTTTATTTTGAAGTGAAAATGTTCTAGACGATCTGTCCTTGCGTGGATTCTGGTCGCAGGGAGACTCCTGATTATCCGCTGTAAGCCTGTGGCAGTCAGCCCACATACTCAATTTTGTTTTTCAATTCTATGAATGGAACAAAGACAATGTTGCTAATCTCTCTTTACTGATTTGCACACTTTTGGTGCGGTTGTAGGCCTATTGGTATATTTTGGGGATAAAAAGTCAGAGAGTAGTATGTCGAAACATTTTATGAAAATAAGTTATAGTACAGTATACTATGACTTTTTTCATGAAATATTTTGATATACTATATTAAGACTTTTTATTTGACATACTATACTATGATTTTTTTAATAAACATTTTCGACATATTATACTATGACTTATTTTCATATAATTTTTTGATATACTATACTATGACTTATTTTCATGAATTTTTTGACATACTGTACTATGAATTTTTTAAAAGTCATAGTACAGTATGTCGAAATTCTTTTATGAAAAAACATCATGTCATGTTGTAATAACTGATAGCAATATTGCTCAAAACAATAAGAGGTAAGAAAAACACGTTTCTCCTTTAACCCTCCACATTTCTGCTTCTTTTTTGGTATTAAATGAAAGGATGGCTACAATAACGAATGGTTTACATACTTGTTAGGCAGAAACTGGAATCATTCTGTGGTTGCAGCTTCAGTGGGAAGATGTGCTGTTTCCTTTATAGTGGTGTACACAGACCATAATCCGCTAACCTTTCTCCACTCACTCCAAAACCCAAATCAACGGCTGATGCTCTGGTGTCTTTTCTTGCAGCCATTTCATTTAGACATACGTCATGTAAAGGGAGCTGAAAATACAGTGGCTGATGCCATGTCCGAACTATTACTGTTTAAGTTAACATGTGTTTCCTCCCTGCAGTTTCTCCATCTGTCCATTCTGCTTTTCTTCTCTCTTAAAATGCTTAAAATGTCTCCCTCTCTCTCAGCTGGGCCTGCTGCATCTACCTCGCCATTCTTTCTTTGTTTGGTTTGTCACACCAGCCAACACACATCACACCATATTTTCACTCAGGCACAAACTACTAACGTGACTGATCTCTCTCCGGCTGACACACCCCACCAGTTAGTTGATATGTTTGTTAAGTTGAGTTAAATAAATGACTTGATATTGATATATCTGTGTGGCCTCCCTTTTTGTTGCCAGCCTTGAGCCAGGTGGTAACATCTGTTTGACTGTTTATTTTGGACTATTGGTCGGACAACTGGAAATAATTGGCAGATCATCAAAATCCACCAAAGCCCTCACGTGCACACAAACAGAGCAGTCATTGTACTGCGTACAGCTCAGGTCTGGGTATATCGTTTCCAGGCAACAAGTCCAAAAGCTTGTTTGGATGTCAGTTGACAGATTCATTGAATACATTTGTTAGTTAATATCAGACATGTTGCTTTTGTGGATGTGAAGCATCTCATAGAACTATTTATTGAGTAAGGATGAGGTTGAACAAGCCTGAATTATCTACAGTACACAAAAATACGCTTCAGAACTTCAGAAATACATTACACATACAGTTCACTGCAATACATTTCATGGATTTCTACAGCAGTTCTGTGGTTCTTTGAAGACTCTTTGGCCACAGTGTGTTGACCCTGACCAGCCTGTACTTGTGATGTGTCTCATGATAGAATAATCAATCACGTGTGGATTATTTTACAGAAGTCAATCAAATCCATATTTAGGAAAATGCCTGTTGATACAACTTGTCTCCAAAGAGAACTGGCACAATCAAAGTGGGCATTAATCCTAAATTATGAGGTTCAGCCCATCTCTTCAGAAAGCTGCAGGTGACATCACCAACATTTTAGCCATGTTTATTTTGTTTTTGATTTTTTTCTTTACACTGTATGTTCTGCATCGTCTCCAAAAAGCAGCGTGCAGCAGCATGGAGCTACTGGTGAGAGCAGATTTGACTAAAAGCTGACAGAAAATGAAAAGCAGCATGTTTACATGGATTTGACAGCAATCTATGACTGACTGGTTCCTCCCGATGGCCTGGTTTCTTGTATTCATGTCCTCAATAATGAATACAAATGGACTAAAAACAGAAGAATAATTAGGTTTTATTTTACCAATGCACTTTACACTGTAAGTCATATAAATGTTGAGCTATATTTGAACCTTTGAACCTTTTTCTGATTTCACCTAATGACACTTTTAATTGAGGAGTTTATTTTGGTCACTTTCCACTCGTCTGTGGGAACATTTCATCCAGCTATGTACATATATTAACTAACTGGCAGTGAATTTCATACATACAAATGTTTGGACAGTAAAACTGGTCCATGTAGAGCTACACCCCCCGCCCCTCTCAGCAGCAACACCTGGATCTGCCTGATGTTTTAAGTCATTAAAGACGTTTTAGAGACATTTTAATGTGAGATATTTCCAAAAGTAGAAAACATCAGCAGCTTTAATGTGCACATACACAGTAGTTGTTGGAGAAGAAAGTGTAGACCTAGACATCCCAGCATTAGTTCTGTTATGATGTCACATGTAAATGTGTATTCAGTGTCTTGTAGACAGTAGACTGGTAACGGACAGCACAACTCATTGTGAATGAAGGATGTAGAATGAGGTGAGGCCATCTGGTGGTCAGAGAGGTGAAGGGCAGGTTTAGTGCTGATCCAGTGATGATACTGACCTCGTGTGGATTCTCTGCAGAATTAACTTATTTCACTTTAAGATGACGAAATGGAAGATGTCTTTCCTATGATGCACTCCTACTACTTCTCATTCCTATTTTTAAATGTGGAGATCGGCACAAAGCCAGTAACTACCGACCCAGAAGAGTATACGGCCAGCATACCTTCAGCTGAGGATGACGACAACTTATCTTTACAGATGTTATCATCAAGGATGAAAAGATTGATAAACTGAATTTGAATATCTTTGTGTAGTAACGGATCCAAATCTTCATTTTAAGAATGTCAAAGAATATTAAAAGCAATAATATACAACTCAGCAAATTGCAGATAAATTAGAAACTGACTTTCTATGGATGCAACCAAGATCCTGGCGTGAATGCTGTATGATCCTTTCCCACGTGACGTATTGAAGCCGTGGATGTATAATCAGACCTGGATACGGTGCCGCCACTCAGCCTGGATTCCAAACTGTTGACAGGACACCTCCAACTGCTAACAAGGCTGATTATGACTCTTTCTAATATGACACTGAAAGATGACCGTTGACTATAATAACTCCCCAGCTCAACTAGTACACTACCTGGACAGGTCACTATCCTGTCATATCTGCTTCCTCACTGAAAACATGACACCTGTCTTGTGCAAATTAAAAATAAAACAAAAGAAAAAGCAGTTTTAGTCAAAGCTATAAAGCACAACTCGTGTGTTAGAATGAAATCAGTCATTCAAACTGAGAACTCCCACTATCCGTCTGCTTCCTCCTAATCATCTGGGAGAACAGAAAATGCTGTTTCAAGTTTAAATCAAGTTGTGTGTTTGTTATCTGTAGCTCCTCCAGGACTGCAGAGGTTCACTGGTTCCTCTGAAACACTGAAAACACTGTTGACCCTGTTAACAGCTGCATCCACACGTACAGCACATCTATAACAATGTGTCATGAACATGAATGTTGAATTATACTCATCCTGACCTCTCTTCTGGGTAAAAGGAGGCAGCAGTGGCTCAGACTTATTGGGACTTTTTTAAACCGTTGCATAACATTTACAACACAGTCATTTGAATCATCACATTGTTGAGAATACAAGAGCACTAAATGTTGTGTAATTGTGTTCATCCTCTGAGGCCCACGGTCTACTGAATGTAGACTACACATCCCAACAGCCCAGACACCACACTGGATCATAGGAAGATACTGACCCCCCCCCCCTCCCCTTTTAGACTCATTTAAATTTTCCAAGTAAGTATTTAACCTGTAGCATTATTTTCCTTTATTCTAAAGATGTTTAGTGAAAGAAAATATTAATAATTGAAAAATTATAATGAAAAAAGTAACACACATGATTAAATTAATATATACAGTGTTTATATACTGTATGTGTGTCAGTATATACACACTGTGTAGGGTTAGGGTTAACAGACGATATACACTCACCGGCCACTTTATTAGGTAGACCTGTTCAATTGCTCATTAAGGCAAATTTCTAATCAGCCAATCACGTGGATTGGGTTTAATAAATATTTAAATATATTATAAATCATAATATATATTTGCACCACCACCACCATGAACAATATTAGGCGTGGGAAGTCACAGAGGTTTCCTGTGCACTGGGGCTGGGCATTTGGTTTTTATGGGGCGGGTCCCAGCTATCAGAGCTTTTAATGCAACAACAGATTCATATTGAATAGTTCAGGAATATGTAGGTTAATATATTAAAAGACTACCATGATATGATATGCTTATTTACTGTATATTTTAATGCTGACACTTAACGGGACTGTTTGTAACTTCTTACACATATAGATCATTTCAGGTCGGTGTCCAATGCAGGCTCGCGTGTGGCTACGCACACTCCACACTGCAGGAGAGTTAGTTTATCTCTGAGAATATCTAGTGAATGTACAGTGGACGTTTGTGCAGAAATAACTGCTGCAGCTCCTCCAGACCAACAGAGGTTTCCCGTGTCTTGTGAAGTGACGGGGCTCCGCAGAGAGAAACGTTATCGTCTCCGACCAAAACTCTGGCGTCTCCCCCGTTCCCTCCGGCCGCGGTCGGGAGGCTGAGGCAGGAAAAGCCTGATTCATGGAGAGACCTTTGTCTGGTCAGCTAACATTACTGCTAAGCAGCTGAAATATAGAGTGATATTGTGCTTTTAGCTGACGTGTGTCGCCTCACTGTTTTGAGCGATGCTCGTTCATGTCTATGTAGAGCGAGCACAAGCGCGAGCAACAGGACGTTGACTTCCGTTGACTTAACGGCCACAGGTGACGCTGTTAACAAGACATTTCTGATTCTACAGTCCCTTTAAAATTTGTTTCAGTCGATGGATAAATTAATTGTGACTTGATAGTGCAGCCTATTATTCATAAGTCTCCCGTTATTAGTCCTCACAATATAAACTCAAACAGTCCGAGGACTCAGTCACTTATTAGTGCAAAACAAAGTCACTAAAACAGCGACATCCTGACAGTTGCATGATCAGCATCATGGAGAGCACTACACATCACACAAGAAAGACTGCGACCGCGTGCAGCTCAAGGTACACTTTATTCTACTCTCTCACATATCTAGTACTAGTACTTCCTGAGACTGTACTTCCTGAGGAGGTTGGGATCATTTAACATCTGCACAAAACTCCTGCGGATGTTTTACCAATCTGTGGTCGCCAGCGTCTTTTTCTATGCTGTGGTGTGCTGGGGGGGGGGGGCAGCACAACTAAGAGGGACACCTCGAGGCTGGACAAGCTGATCAGGCGGGCTTGCTCTGTGGTCGGCATGGAGCTCGACTCTCTGGTGACGGTGGCAGAGGAAAAAACACTCAACAGACTGCTGGCCATACTGGACAACGCCAGCCATCCTCTGCACGCCGTCATCACCAAACAGAAGAGCTCGTTTAGCGGCAGGCTGCTGCTGTACAACACCTCTCTGGGGAGGGGGGGACAAAGGAAGACGGTCTGCAGGACAGATAATAATGCACACAGTGCACTTTCATAGACTAAGCTACTTATTAATTCTGCAAACTACAAACAGCTCTACTCTGCACCCTTATAGACTGGTTTTACTGTATTCTACCACTAACGTACAGCTTTATTCTGCACTTTAGTCTATTTTTAAAAAACTCTCTACCTCAGTTCTTATCCCGTATTATATTCCATATTTGACATTTCTTAATCCCCTGGTCTACACTGTATATCTCCTATATTTTATTATCCAGCACTATATCACTTTTTGCACTATATTCACATTTTTAATAGTCGTGTATCAAAGCTGTTACCCTGCACTATATTCAGTTTTAACAGTTTTCTTCATTTCCTGGTATTTTTATATCTAGTATATTTTTTCTACTTTGTATTTTGTACTACTAACTTTTTTACTGTTTTGCACTATGGAGCTGTGATTCTGGAAACTTGAATCTCCCTTGGGATCAATAAAGTTACTATCTATCTAGTACTCCATATTGGCAGACATGCACTGAAAAAGACACAATATTTCTAACCACCTAAAAGCTGGAAGACAATTCAGGAAAACAACTTACACAAAAATGATACGAATAATATGATTGTGGCCAACTTACCTCCACTCTCCTGGAGAAAGCCTCTTTGAAGGTGCGATAATTATACCGGTTCTTTGTTGATGATGTTTGCAGATGTTTCCTTGGAAAGACTGATCTTCTCGTGTACACACAGGCCTACTTGGCTGAAAACCAGCTTTGGCTTGATTTACTGTTGACGTATTGTCTTATAATTATAAGTTTCATATGCTGTTTACTGATGAGGAGGGCACTCCTGGCGTCCGTAGCCGCGGGGCCTCAAGTCATATTAAGGTGCGTCTTGAATCACTAATAAACTTTAAAAACTAAGCCATGGTTGAAACATACTGTTGAGGGGAAGGAGAGACATCAGTTTACTGATATGCAGCATCTTTACATGGATTTGACAGTAATCTATGACTGACTGATTCCTCCTGATGGCCTGGTTTCTTGTATTCATGCACTCAATAATGAATAAAAATGGACTAAAAACAGAAGAATACTTAGGTTTTATTTTACCAATGCACTTTATACTGTCAGTCAAATACATGTTGAGCTGTATTGTACATACATTTACATTTGAACCTTTTTCTGATTTCACCTAATGGCACGTTTAATTGAGGAGTTTATTTTAGTCACTTTCCACTCGTCTGTGGGAACATTTCATCCAGCCGTCTGGCAACAACATTCCATTACACGACTCCCCCATTCTCCGTGTTTATTAGCATTCTGTGTGTCTTATTCACAGATCGCCCTGAAGTCACCAAACTTTCTAAAAACATGACAAACAGTCTCAGCAGCGTGTCGGCAGGATACGCTGAGATTCACAGCAGCCTCAGGGAGCTGCACATAGCATTTCCTGTAATCAGGCATAGTTGACATTATGGAGTCTGTTGTTCCAGATGTGATTACTAAATGAGCTGTGACAACAATACAAGTTGAGTGCTGTGAAAGTCTTGATCTTGTCAGGGTTGTTTGAGGGTCATTAGAATAGTTATGTGAGTGTTTGGAGAGCAACCGAACATTTAGATCATCGTTTTTTATCTCAATCCTCACATCTAAGTGCTTCACTGGAAACATTCAGTCGGCGCCAGAGAACCAGAGCTGTACTCCTGTCTCAGTCTCAGTCTAAGTCTCAAAAGGTCAAATTTTCCACCGCACTAAGCCACACAGCCTGTACTATGGATGGAGCCAAGGGAGCGCCACGTCAAGTTTGGTGGAATTTGGCCAAATGACACGTTCAGTAAATCAGTATTTTGACACAAAAACGGTCCTCCAGAATCCGACATCAGAGCTGCCCCCCATAGCAACGATCAGCTATAAAGAAATAACAGACCGCAGAACGCCGTGATTAACCAATCAGAATGGAGTACTCAACAATGCCGTGTAATAAATATTTAGAAACACACAAATGGTGCTCTGTGCAGCAGCGGTGGTGGGACTGAGTTGAGCATGTTGCCTGCAGCGGGCCGTTGCTGGATGCTGGATATACTGCTAACGTTACAACTGAACTCTCTCCTCACTCCCCTGGAGCCAACGAGCGGTTCTCCACAATGCTGCAAGCAGCACTCCCGAAGGCCAATAATCAGCCCGCTCTGAACGGCTATGCTCTGAACGGCAAAGCCCCAAATGGCCACGCACCAAACATGTACTGCACTAGACTAACTAAAATTGAAGGAGTCTCTATCTGTAACGCCCGAGACACGCAGGGAACGTCAGGATTGTGTGTTTCTGTGTTTCTGCTGCTGCAGCTGCTGCTGCCAGCCCTTTCTTTTTACATAGTTTGCCTTTTAATGGCCATTTTGTTTTATTATAAATATAATTTATATTTATTTTAGACAGAGAAAGGTTAAGAAACATGTGGTAATTTTTAAATAATAGTAATAATCCATTAAAACTCCGTACTATATTCATTCATGGAGCTCTCCAAGTCACTGCATGTTCTACAACACTGTCCGGCACATATTTCAGAATAAAAGCCTCGTGTTAAAAAATGAAGGAATTCTGTCCATAGAAAAAAACGCTTGAGGGCTTTTATTTTTAAATGAAAGCAGGAAGTGTTGATTTAAAAATAAGTCTTTACTTTGTTTCATCTCTGTAACATATTCTACAGATATAGACATTGAAACTGTAGTAATGCAGCTGATATGATGTCAATATATTGTCAATAGATCACTTTCACTGTCTGTTGTTGCTGTGAAACACGCGTGGCATGTGTCAAAAATAGGCGAGACCTCTATTCTCTAGAAGAGACGCAGCTGAGACGCAGTGTGGCTGCTCTAACCTGTTAACACGGATGCCGAAATAAAAAACAACAGGTAACGCATCCGCCACGCGCTCCTGACGTTCCTGGTGTGTATCAGAGTTAAGTCTGTCCTTGGATCTTCTCAACAACCGTTCATCCGATCGACTTCACACTTGGCGGGTGTATTGCTGAGGACCTGAGGTGATGCAGAGGGGTGTGAAGTTGTTTGGGTGAGCAGTTCTGAACAGGCACGTGTTGATCTGGGCAGCAGCAGGCCCAACAAGTCAGCTGACAACAATGGAAGAACTGGCACTGATATTGATTTTGTTTGATCTTTATGATGAATCCAAGGCGTTGTCAGTCAGTCACCTAAAAGGGCACCAAATGTGTCAAACCACTGTGTAGTTTTTAAGTTTGCTCTCCTGTCCTCACTGTGAACCTAGATGTTTCTATAACCTAACATTTTTCACATCACTGTCTGGCTGTGTCCCAATGTCTGCCAGACACTGAATAAACCTCAGTTTCCTCCGGCTGGCTCAGGCTCCGAGGCAAACAAAAGCAGAACCTGTAACGGTGCATACGTGTTATCTTTCATTGAGTTCTTGCAGTGGAAAAACACTGAAAAGCTACAACCTGTCCGTTGCAACACTAAAGTGGTAAAACCAGTTGATATTTGCTCAGCCTGCAGCAAGTTCCTCTCTCAGCCTGTGAGAAGTGACACGGTGAAACAAGTCACTTCTTGTAAGTTGCTGTTATTTGCGGGGGTGCAGTCACCAACAAGCGTGTGCATCATAGGCTACATGAATTTGGAAGATCACTACAATTTGCATGCAAGCAGAGCACATTATAGCGTACACTTTAACTGATATTGATATGTTTTTGGTGAGCTAAAACACATTTTGCTGCTGCTCCCGTCCACTGCACAATATTGCTTTGGTTCTGTGGTACTCCTGTACCTCCCGTCATTTACTGTAGGTAATACACCTACTATGGATAAGTACCTCATACAACCCCACCTCAACGCACCCAAGTTATCCCTTTAAATGTACACTCTGCTCACTAATTCCACCACTGGAAGTTTCCCGATACTACAGTATCACATTTAAATCCAGTGCAGTGAATGTATTTGTAGTTTAAGCTTCCAGTTTTGGGAGAAAATCTTTGTCAATCTCAGTCTGACCTTGTCCTATAGACGGTGGTGACCACTGGCCGTTTACTACTTTTTAGTGGCGTCTGCTGTAGGGTATGAAAATTCTCACTTACATGCAATACTGTAGTAAAGGCAAATACACTGTGTGGTGTAAAGTTAACAGTTTCAGACACAGCTCCTAGTCTTGATTTTAACCTCTTCCACTCCTTGAGGGCGCCGGCACCCTCGACCAACTTTACTTTTTTCAGAGGTTGCAGCAGCCTCAGTTTTAGAGCTAAAGTGAAGCTACTGGTATAAGGGGTCCCTTGACCTCTGACCTCCAGATATGTGAATGAAAATGGGTTCTATGGGTACCCACGAGTCTCCCCTTTACAGACATGCCCACTTTATGATAATCAAATGCAGTTTGAATGTGTTATTTTCTCCTATTTTAAAATAGCGTATCTGAATATTTCTGCATACTGGGGTCCCTAAACAGTCTTGAATTCCATAAGTTGGGTCTCACTGTAAAGCTGAGACTCTTGTGGATCCAATGAGTCCAACTGTATTCATGTGTGATGATGTTAGTCCCCATAGGAGACATTTAATTGACCTCCCTGTATAGAATGACCTGTGGTGAATTCTAGGATAATCACAGCCTCATGAAACTTTACAGCCACAAACTAGAGACCTAGAGCATTCAGAGGATGGATGGATCAAACTAGAGACCTAGAGCACTCAGAGGATGGATGGATCAGACTAGAGACCTTGAGCATTCAGAGGATGGATGGATCAAACTAGAGACCTAGAGCATTCAGAGGATGGATGGCTTTCCTAGCTAGACTGACAATAAGGGGGTTTCTGAGCAGTTTACACAACACAAGTGCTCACCATCCAATCGCCGAAAAATGCAATTCTAGCAGAAATTTCCAAAAGTCAAAAGTTTTTGATCCCAAATCACAGCATGGCTTTTTTTATGGTGTTTCTCAAGGTCTCTGTGTCTTAATGAGGTATTCTGGAGGGATTATTGATAATTTTTATCAATTCTCCAGTGGTAAAAAATGTGTTAAATTTAGCACCAAATCTGTGTAACAAATGGTATCAACCCCAGAAATTGCTACAACAACGTATGAAACACAATAGAGCATGGAGATGACCAGCATATACTTCTATCATTATGTTCTAATTTATGTTAATGAATTCATTAATTAATTGAGTCTTTTTTAAATATCTGATTTATGACTAGAACAACTTGACCCACAGTGCTGAGCTGCATCTCAGATTAATCTTCAGGTTTCCAGCTTTCAGATGATGTACACCACTTCTATGTGACGTCTACTGTTGACCTGCTATCTCCCCCTAAAGATCCTCTGCACCCCCCTAAAAGAGACAATAATGGGTCTATGAAAAGAGGGGGGAGTGGAAAGGGTTAAAAATAGCCCCTATGTGACAACCATATTCACAGTCAATTTGATAATTGGTTCATATGACATGCTTCAACAACTTCAATCCTGCATGTGCGGCATGTGTCTCAGACTGAATCCCATATTCATGTTGTTATTCCCGATCAGCAACTGCAGTCGCAGAGCAAATACTGTTTTTCTTCAGGTGGAGGGAAACATTAAGGAGCTCCAGTCCGTCCTGCTGACAACACTGTTGCATTCTTTGGAAACTTAGTGACGGGCACCAAGCAACACACAAACTAAAGACCTGGATCAGCCAGCCTGCAGCAGCTGGCGGGGGAGTCGGGAACCAGCAAAGCTGCTTTAATCTGCGCTTCAGACAGACTTCCCAGAAGAATCAGCAGCTTTTTCTGCACAGAGAGTTCCTTTTTTTTATCTCTTTACCTCCACAAGTTGATAGATTGTTGCTGCTTTGGAATCACAAGAGGAAACTGCAAGCTCTATTTTCTTGAACCCGGTGACGTGACCGGATCACAGTCTGGTGCGCCCTGCCAAGTGCATCGGGAGGGTGCCAAACATACTTTCAGTGATTTCATGGCCAGGCTCACTGTGGCACACTGCTTTGCTGGCGCTGTGTGACTAGAATGCTTTTCCCCCCATCAGGCCTGGATCCATAATCTCCTTCTGCTTTTAGTAAAGGCATGTGATGCCCTCAGAATATTAAACATTTTACATCCATCTTTTCTGCGGTTGGTGCCGTTTACTGCACAACAACAACTCCTCCTCGTCTCCGCTTTGGAGCTTAGCTCTGCTGGACGTGCCGTACTCTCTGCATTATTCAAAGTGTATCAATATATATTTAACGTGTCTCGTGTCCAAAATGCAACAACTTTGACATCACACGTCTTTAGGTCCCCGGTAATACACCTGCCAAGTGTGAAGTAGATCGGATGAACACACACAGACACAGATTCCTTGCTTTATAGTGTGATACTGCCAGTAATTACCTCCACCAATCAGTGTCCATCATATCCATCTCCATACAGTAATAGTGAGATTTCTATTGCATCCACAGCATTCATCAGCAACAAACGAATGCAAGTCGAGCCCATAGACGAGTATGTAACAAGTGGACGTAGTCACCTTGACCTCACCCATCGGTTTGTGGGCTGCCCATTTTGGAGTCTTGATGGAAACTTGTTTATTTGCAACCAGAAGTGAAACGAGAGGGTGGAGCTATGAGTACAACAGAGCGCTGAATTTTTCAGGCGACCTAAAAGGTTATAAATAACTTTCATTCAACTCAAAACACACTGTGAAAGGGTTAAAGTTCTAAGACGAAAACACGGACATCAAGGTAGCCCCGCCCTAAAGCAGCCCTGCTTTATGGTCTATCTGACTCTAAATGGGACCATCATTTACTAAACGAACATCATGCTGTATTGAAGAAGACTTGAAACTAGTGATTGAGACCATAAACTCATGTTTACAATGTTTACTGAGGTAATAAATCAAGGGAGAAGTAGGCTCATTTTCTCATAGACTTCTATACAACCAGAGGAGTCGCCCCCTGCTGGCTGCTAGACAGAATGCAGGTTTAAGGCACTTCAGCGATAGCTTCACTTCCAAGACCCGGAGGTTGCCCACTAATTGTAAACTCATGCAACTCATCTCAAACAAGCCGGTTGTGGGCAAAGAAAAGAAGGAAGGATTGAAAGTATGACCACTTCATCTGTGAGCATTCACTGTGTCACGGCTGAGCTGCAGGACTTTACTGAGTCAACAGCATGAGTTGAAGTGTTTGAAGCTTGTGATGGTCAGTGTGGGAAGGCTCCACCTCCCTCCTTCACTGTGCTGTCACCTCCTTTCATGGTCATGTGAATATGCAGAGTGATGTCAGGAATGCCTGATGCCCCCCCTCCAACATATACACTACATGTGCCTCTTTCTTATGCTGCATTCGTATCCTATATGGGAAGGGACAACACGGTTCACTCCGCTTTCAGAGAGTGGAAAACTCAGCTTTTAGGTGGTGAATATCGTCGTAATATACGCTGTCTTTCAAACTATACTGTATGATATGTAATTACATTACGTAATTACTTTTTGTACTTCCCTATTTTGTTTATGAGCAGTTCCTTGTTTTATGCTCTGTTGTAACTTGTGTTTTGGTTTAGTTAACTGCTGAATAGCAATGGAAATATTATATTCACAAACAAATATCTGTTGATGAGTTTTTCACATAATCAGTTCATTTATAATATATTAAATAACTGAGTAATCATCCTCACAAATCAAACAGATTGATAATGAGAAGATATCATCAGCAGAGATTGTTCAAATAATAAAATATATATAAATAACATGATATAATGTAAAAGGATCAAATCGACTAACTGGACTGATCATGTGTGGTTAATCTGTGATCTGTCTACGTTTATGTCTAAGTGACCAGGAACTCTTTCCCCAGTTTGGATTTCATGATATCATCATCAGAGATTTAGACAGTAGACATTCTTTTGCCTGATTGAACTTAAAGGAGTTCAGTGGAAATGCTTTTCAGCAGAGTTTACAGGAAGTCAGAAAGCTTACAGTCTGCTACCGTATGTCACTGTCTGGGCACGTTAAGGAACCGCATGCAGCAGTCTCACGTACATAATACATTTCCCATCTGGAGCTCCAGTGTGTAGTTTAATGACTTCTACAGATACGTGAGATTTTACAGCGCTGGTGGTCTATAAACAGAGGGAACTTACAACAAACACACTTACAAGTGATGACTAAAGAGGCGGTTTAAGTATAAATCAACTCAATGAGCTCTGAAAAACACCAAAGTGGAGGCAACTTCTAGGAACGCTATACAGATGATGAATCACTGACATGCTACCAGAAAATGGAACTACTCCTAAAGACTCCTCTCTGTGTGTAGTCTATCAGCAGGTTTGTTAGAAATCAATAGTAGGCTATTTTCGGAGGTTTACGATAATCTGCACCACAACCGGTGATCCATCCACCATGCATCAGTTTCCACACACCAACTATTTCTTAGTCACATCCGTTGTGTTGTAAGTTCACCGTGGGGCCAAGAAGAAGTGGTTTCACAGCAACTCACAATGTTCCCAACATGAATGTCCAATAAAGATAACAGATTCAAACAGAAATATGACGCACCCACTGGTGGTAAATGCATAGAGGTGTTATCTGTGTCTGCATCGGTGCCCTCACAGGCAGCCAGCCATCACAGTTCCAGACGTTGATTTGTGTATTGATATGGACTCAGTAATACAGTATAGCGGCAGACAAACCCTGCTCACCCTTCTACATGCCAAGATGCTGTGAGTCATTTAGCAGATCAAATATCGAATATGATGTCCTCTCTATCAGTAACAATATAGCTTAAGAATTAATGTTGATTGCTTTTTTGTATACATGAGGACTGAGACATTAATGTTGTGATCATCAGTGATTCATGTTCTGTGGGTTGCAGCCAGTTCCTATCTGCTAGTATGTTGTGCATGTTTTGGCAGATGTTGGTGACATTGCTGCTGGGATACTCCCCACCCCGATGACTGTCCTCTAACGAGGAGGCGGTTGAAGCATTAGGAAAAGGTAGACTATTGTTTTAGATGAAGGATATGAAGGAAATATACAACATATTGAACCGCAGCAAATAATTACACGTTATGGAAGAAACTATTATTTCCCTTTGTTACTAAATTAGCAGGTAAAGTGATATATAGCAAAGAATAGTTCGACCACGACTACCATAATCCAAATGATCCAAATGATCTATATACTGGCTCCTATAGTATAGCATGGACAGGGATTCTGCTGGGTAACAACAGTTAATTAACAAAGGTATGATATTAAACAAGTTACATGCATGCTAAGCCTTACTTAGTTACACCTGCACAGCTCCTGGTAGTTCAGTTCAATCATGGCAATTAACAGCAATCAACAGCATCCTTGTGTTAAATACTTCCAAAATGGTTACTAACAAACATAAGCTATGATTTAGAAGCAATTAAAAGCTCACATCTATTTTTTTTTTAACTTAAATTGGTAGTTAACTACTTAAACTCTATTTCCAACAGAAAGAACTCACTTTTCTTGTACGTGCACCATGGACTGCTGCACACCAACAACATCTGGTAACTGAAGTCCCAAAGCCAAACTATCTGAGGTTACTCCTCTCTGCCTGCTGCTAACACTCTTTTAATTGACAATAATTAGAGCTGTGCCATGTGTGGCATCACCATTAGCTGCACATGATTGATGGAACAACCAATCAGAGACATAGAACATAAAACGCTCCCGTCTTCTCATCTAGTGGCCTTTTTTTTTTTTACATCTGAGTAATGTCCTATGGGTTTAATCTGGTGGTGCAGCCAGGTCTAGTATAATCCTGTCCTTGACCTGTACATTTGCTGACCAAAATCTGTTGTGAGCACCTGGGAAGACCTGGGTCACCTCTCCTACAGTCCAATGTTGCCCACGGCAACTGATGGTACGTGTCCACAGGATGCGTCCTCTCACTGCTTCCCATTCATTGTCTATGTAAGCAGCCATGCAATGCATTCTGGTAGCGTGGTAGCGTCATGACGGCCGCTCCTCATTTGCATAAAGTCAAGGTCTAGTCTACTTTATGTAAATCACGGGCGTCCGACGCGACTCGCCGCCTCTCCAAACTTCCGAGAATCTTTTAGAATAAACGTTGATCCAGAATAAAGACAGATTCAACAACTGCATGGATTATTTCTCGCCTCAAATGTTTTCAGAAACACATTTCTGTGAACTATTTTCGTGAAATAAGAGAAGAAAGTTTCCAAACGAGCCTCCGTATTGTTTCCGGTTTGAAAGCTGGGAGCAGCAGCCCACGGAGGGAAAGCGTTCGTCCAATCAGGAGCCGAGTGTGTTGTGTCTAGTGGCGGCCCACCGAGCGTCCAATGCTGGGAAGCGACGTGTGCCCGAGCGTCTTTGGCTTCAGTCCTCTATTTCTGTCTGGCTCCACCTGTGCTTCTAGAACTAGGGTTACAATATTGTAACTTTCCTTTACAGCAAACAGTTAAATAATTGTACTGTTCACCTTTGTTTTCTTTTCTAACCTGTTGGTTTGTTTCTAACCGCTGTGATCATCTGACTGAATGTGTACTAGTGATGTCCCAGATCTCAACTATGAACCCGGGGAGGTAAACAATATTAGAAATGATGGACAAAACTATAAAAATAAAACCCAAGTTGTAATAAACTGTAATTATCCTTAAACATATTTTTGAGGGTTGTAATTGTTGTGTACATGAACTCCTTTTATTATTATTTATATACTGACACTATACTTTTTTTCCTTAATATGTGTTTTGCTTCTTTTAATGTCAACTTTAAATGTCAACTCTTGGTTGGTTTTATCCTCTTACTGATTGCTTATTGTTCATCATTAGTATGCCCTTTATCCCACCATCGCCCTAGGACACCGTGTCCTTTCCTCCCTGGAAAAGCTCCTTCTGAATTCCTGTACATGCCTCACCACCATCCCATTAGCCCTCAGGAGCCATGAGGGATGACAGTTATGCTAAAAGACAAAACTATCTCTTCTATCTGATCCTGTTCCAGCTTTGATTATTATGGAAACAAAATGCAGTCGTGTTTCAACAGGTGAATATCCCACCTCTACCTCTCCTTACAACCTGCGTACCAACGCACCAAACAAACCTACTCCACATTCCTGGGCAAGCTGAGGCACTATACACCAACCCAGCCAGAGAAAGTGGAAATTCACTGCTGACATAGTTCGGTTTGGCGCTGCAGTATTTCAAACTACACCGTGTGTTTTTGACAGAATGTTGTACTAATTGCCAGTCAGTAAACCTGAGCTATTGTTTCTGAGGTGGGTACCCAACGCTCAAGTGGTTTTGAGTGAAAGAACAAATGCTGTGCTGGCCTTTGACCTCAGCACACAACACAGGACTGTACATAATGTAATCAACCCTGAGGTGACGAACCTTCCAGTAATAGCAGCATTTACTGAGTACAATCGTTAATTCAGTTGGCAGGAGAACGGGACAGGATGGTTTCTCATGTATGTTTTTAGTACAGGGTGTTATTACAGGAAGGGCCGTCAGCTTCAAACTCATTACTGGCTCTGGATTAATGGTACTACACATACTAATAATGTCAGTGGTGGAAGAAAGTCCTCACATCTTTTAGGTCAGTAACATTACCACGGTGAGAAACTCCAAGTAAAAATCCTGCATTTACAACTTTACTTCAGTAAAAGTACAAAAGTATTAGCATTAAAATATACTTAAGTACTAAAAATAAAAGTACTATTATGCAGAATGGCCCATTTCAGAATAATATATATTATATTTTTTAATTATGATTATTAATGTGTAAGCATCACTGATAATTTTAACTACAAAAACCATAATAATACATCAGAACTTATTCATTGATTATATTTTGTATTTTGTAAAGTAACATAAAATGTAAATACTCAAATAAAGTACAAGTACCTCAAATTTGTACATAAAGTGCAATACTTGATTAAATATACTTTGTTACATCCCACCACTGAGTAGTGAACAATACACATGCTGAAGAGTAATAAAGACAGTAATACTGGACGTAGAAATAGTACCAGCAGAGGCTGTCCTTTGAGCCCTTTAACTCATTTGTTTCGGTTTACTGTACTTATGTTTCTTGTTGTTACTTTTAAATTTGGAAGGATGAACCTGAGTATGGAAGTTCTTCCTTGATTTTGGAAACAAGATTCTGACAAAAAAAAAAATCCTAACTAAAAGGTCACTTCACTTTGCTTTTCCCAGCTGACTGTAACTTTTACTTTTAAAGTTGGTTAAAAGTAAAACCAGCTCTGTAGGACGCTAGAAAGTAGACCTTGAATTTTATTTTGTCACACAAGTCCTCATACCATCATAACAAAAATAGGCCATTTGTCAGTAGCGTGAGTAATAAATAAATAAAACACCTTTCAACTGAATATTGTAATAATAATAATTAAAGCTGCAAGCAGAGATTAGAGTTAGACGTTATTTCCTCCGTGGATTGAGTGGTACAGGAAATTACGTATTACAATTTTTTCACCACTTCTAGTGTCCACTCTCGTTAAAGAACACGCGGTAAACGTGCATTATGTTGCTCATTATCAAGTGTAGACCACACAATGTAAATTTCATGTGAATCGGATTATGTTTATCACATAATGCTGACTTCCTATTGCCAGTAGGTGGCACTATGACTATGAGTCAATATTGCCATTTAGATGTCCTCGGGCCTGAACTCTTATGAAGTAGGTCAAGTTTGGACCAGATTGGACCAAGTATAGTCGAGTTACAACAGTTTGTCTTTCAATGGTGAATCATGTAAATTCTCCACTACGTCACGTCAACACCGTTCAAAAAAACCTCACGATTTGAACAACTTTACATCACAAAGGTCTTTAGATTGTAGTGACCAAATCTGAAGTTGATCGGGTTAAATCTGTAGTTGGAGTTTGTTGATGTACAGAGCCTGGAAATAGCCAAAAATACAAGAAACAAATCACACAAAATTCTAAATGGCTGACTTCCTGTTGGGTTTAGAGCATGGCCCCAAGAGACTTTTTTTAAGTCTATATGTGACACATGTGCCTAACAAATGTTGTACATCTAGGTGAAATGTACTGCGAGGGCTGCTTCGTTGAAATGTTGTAGGGGGCGCTATTTAGCTCCCTTGCCACACCAAAGCACAAAAACCATATCCGTTATCACATTTTAGCACTTTTATTTTTAGGGTTTGAAAATATGGTCACCCTAACATAACCTAAAGGCAAACTGCTAATTAGCTGGCCACTTGAGTTATAACACAACATGAGCATTAGCCTGAGACATCGTCATTGTAGACACTTCAATACTAATAACAACAGAGTGACATTCAGAGCAGCCTCCACATCTGAGAGTATTAGTCTACTGTGAGAAACCGTAAGCGCATTAGCATGTAACCATACCAATGAAGAAGGAACCTTCTGCTGAGTACAATGACACCTGCTGAGTGATAGGACATCTCCCACATGAGTCTAGGACAAATGGTTCATGAGTTATGAAAGAGGGCGTGGCTAACGTCTTGTTGCGGGGCTATGAATCTTTATCGACATGTAAATGACCTCAGGCCTGGACCGCCATCATGGCTGAGAAATTTGGAGCAGATTTGACGAAGTATGCTGAAGTTACATTTCCTGTTTCCAGTAGGAGGCGCTATGAGTTTGACTCAATATGGACATGTAAATGTTTTCAGGACTGGACCCTTATCATGCCTGAGAAATTTGGGGCAGATCGGATTACGTGCGGTGGAGTTACAACAACCCCTGTTTCATGACGAATGGCTCAAAATGGCCGCCTTGCCACGGTTGGGTCGTTCAGTGAAAATTCACCATTTGAATAACTTTTGATCCTCAAGGTCTTAAGATGGTCCTGACCAAATGTCAAGTCGATCTGATTAAATCTATATGAGGAGTTTGTTAAAGTACACGCCCTATAAAACGCAAAAAATGCATCTCCACATGTTACATCCGTCTGCCAAATTTCACACATGCAGCTGAAACCAGAACGAGGGGCGCAATTTTTCAAATTTTCTAAGGGGCGCTAGCGAGCCATTTGGTAACAACCAAGCCCGAAACCCATAAAATATCAAATTTGTCACCGCGTCTGAGTGTCCCAAGTTGAACAACTTTTTGAGCATGTTAAGGCCGTCAAAAATGCGATTTATTTATGTGCTTGGGCCCTAATAAGAAAAGGACCAATTATAATAGGGCTTTCGCCGACCTTCAGTCAGTGCTCAGGCCCTAATCATTTTATTATTTATATAGCACTTTTCAAAACAAGGTTACAAAGTGCTTTACAATAAAAGCATGATAAAAGTAATTAACACCCAGAACTTAAAATCTAAACAACATAAAATCATATAAACCATAATAAAAATAGTTGCAACAATGCACCATTAGTTAATAAAAAGCCATAATGTAAAGTGAGTCTTAAGAAGAGATTTAAAGGAAGATACTGAGTTTGCCTGCCTGAGATCCTCAGCAGAAGCTCGGTCACCTTTGTTGACAAGTTTGGATTTTGGAGCTGTTAGTAGGCCCTGCCAGAGGATCTCAAGCATCCATCAGGCTCATAGGGAGTCAGCAAATCACCGATATATATACTGTATATATATTGTAAGCATCCTCAGGGAGAGGTAGAGGCAGAGGTGTTGTATTGAACTGCTCTACACTGTACAGGTGCAAAGTGGTCACTTGTGTGTCATTGTATGTATTAAATCATTGATTGATTTGACAAAGTATGCTGAAGTTACAACAACTTCCTGTTTCATGGCGAATCACACCAAATGGCCGCCATGCCACGGCAACGCCGTTCAACGAAAACTCACAGTACTCACAATAATGCATCATCAAGGTCTTAAGGCTTTTCTGACCACATTTGAGGTGGATCTGATCAACCTGGTAGGAGATGGTTACAATAGAAAACATGTCATTTCCTGTTTCCTGTTTAGTAGGAGGCGCTATGAGTGTGACTCAATATGGACATGTAAATGTTTTCAGGGCTGGACCCTTATCATGCCTGAGAAATTTGGGGCAGATTGGATTACGTGCGGTGGAGTTACAACAACCTCCTGTTTCATGACGAATGGCTAGTTCTCCCCATCTTGGTCTCCCCATCTTGGTTTGAACTTCCTGAGAGTTAAACACCACAGACAGACACATTTATAAGCATTTCTGCAGAACATGAGGTTCAGAAGAAGAGCACTACACTCCGACACACTTTAAAAGCTAAACCATCATGTGGAATAAGCCCCAGACAGGGCAGAGTATTTGTATAAAATCATTAATGGGTAGTGGATTACAGGTTAGAGGAGCGGCAGGATGAAAACAGAAATCTTTACACGGAGCAATGCGTCCTTACATTTCAAATAACTGCAACCAAAGTCTGACTGAAACTTAAACTAACACAAAGCAGCATATAGAAGCCTGAATAACTCCCCCCCCCGCATCCCCACCTCCACATCTCAAGCATCGATCAGGCTCATAGGGAGTCAGCAAATCACCGATATCTCAAGGTTTTATTTAGAAGGCAGACTTTGAAATGTGTAGACGATAATCCACAGTGTTCATGCATCCTAAGCATCCTCAGGTAGAGGTAGAGGCAGAGGTGTTGTATTGAACTGCTCTACACTGTACAGGTGCAAAGTGCTCACTTGTGTGACATTGTATGTATTAAATAATTGATCAGGTTGATGTTCACAGTCATAGTTTTTTTTTTCAAACCTGGGAAGAATAAAATGAAGAAAGGACAACACTGAATGAGCTGACTGCTCTCAGAGCACAGACTGAACATGTCGGAGGAAAACATGTGTGACTAAAACACGGCTGAACTGCCTCAGAACTGGATAAATTGGGAGAATTGCGTGGGGAAACATCAATACATGAGGCCTCCAACACGGTTCCTCTTGTTGGTGACCTCTCTGCCGACGGCGGCTACTCTTCATTCAGTCATTGTCTCTCTTCGGGGAATCTAACACCTCAGCAGTTCCAGCTTCACAGGAACCAGGCTGGATTTTGTCGAGCATTGCTGTCTGCAGCCACTCCCTGTGTGTAAGAGGTCCTGCCTCCCTGTTGGAATTTAATAATGATACGAGCGCCGGGAAGGCGCTTTATTGGTCAGAACTCTGCCAACCTGTCAACACAAGTTGCAGTCTGTGTCACTGCACAGTAAGACACGCCATGGCCTCGGTGGCACCATTTAATAATGCCTATGCAGTGGTGCTTTTAAGTGGTAATAATACAGTTTTAGTGTTTGACATGAGGCCATAATTTCCCACACAGTTTAAAGGTTCTATGTTATAAAAAAGTGAGATTTTCATGTGTTTTTATTACAAAGCAGGCTTAAGTGCTATATAAATACTGTGAAAGTATCGGAACGCTCAGTCCACAAGGAAATACACACAGCCCGTATTCAGAAACTCTGCATTTGAAACAAGCTGTCAGGATTTCTGTCCATTTGTGATGTCACAAATATACAATATTTAGACCCTTTAGACAGTTTTAAACATAAACATTCTAAATGTGTCCCAGTTTATTCCTGGTTGCAGTATATGTGAATGTCATCAGCTGACAGGAAGTACACATGGACCCAAGCTGTTGCCTAACAACGCAATTCCGTTGCAATTTCGTCGAAATGCGCTAAAACGGAGAGTCTCAGACAGAGGGTGAATACAGGCATATTCAGGCAGACAGTATGAGGAAAATAAAGTTGTTTTTTTTAACATTACAGCATGTTAACATGTTCTAGTGGAAACACAAAATACAAGTATGAACCTGAAAATGAGCACAATATGGGACCTTTAACACAGGTGATAATGTGACTGAGCACAAGTTCTCCTCAACTTGTTATTAAACTGCTCAAATCCTCGTTTGTATGTGCTGTCAATATGTTTGCTATTCTATGTTTTACCCAATTGTACTGCTGCTTTCATGCTTGGTGATCTTCCCAGAAAGAAGCTTGGGATCCTGAAAGACTGATCTTGACTAACACACACAAAAAAAAACACCAGCGGTTCGGGGCTTTTGGGCACCGAGGTGTTTAATCTCAAGGTTTTATTTAGAAGGCAGACTTTGAAATGTGTAGACGATAATCCACAGTGTTCATGGTGACATTCATTTAAAAGAGATACTTGGCAAATAGCCACTCAAATTGCAGCGGGGTAACTTGATATGGTGGAGGTGTCAGATGTTGCCAGATGTACAATGATTATCACATTTGTACGATCATTTTGCCCTTTGTGTGATGTACCAATAGAGCCATAATGTGGGATCATTTGACCATTTTGTGATGCTTACAGTTTGTAGTTTACATTTTAATTCATTTCCAGAAAGCAAAATGCAGATCCTTTGTCTGTCTTTACGCATTTCTTCTCTCGTGAGCTTTCTTCAGCCCATCATGCTCGGTGTAGGCTACGGTGTTGACGAACGTGACTTGTGTGCTTTCGTTTGCATGAGAGATAGCTAAACTGCTGCATCCACGTGTTCAGGTCGAGAGGTTTTGATGGCAGCAGGCAGAGTTCAGTTATTTTAATCAAAAAATAATACTTTCGACGAGGTAGAACGGTGGCTGATCCAGAGAGGTATATTCCTATAGGGACAAAAACAATCCACAAAGTAAACTATAGGTGGTTAACTATAGGAATACAAAAATACTGGGAAAAACCTACAAGGAACAAATAGAATACGTTTGAATAAAAAAAAATGAAGTAAAAACAGATAGAATAAATAAATAAATATATCAGGTAAAAAAAAACAAAGAAAACTTTTTTAAAAAGCCAACAGAGCTGTGAAAAGACTGAACGGTGTCATGGCAGGGTTATGGATGGCTGTCTGTATATATCTCTGGGTGAGGATGGTGTTTCTCTCGTGGATGGTTCTGAGTCTGGACATACTGTGGATGTAGTGGGTGTTGATGTATTGTGGGAGTCTGTATGCCAGTTTTATTGCCTTGTTGTGGATGATTTGTAGTCTGTTGAATTGATGTTGTGAGGCTGTGGTCCAGGCTGGTGCTGCATATTCAAAGATTGATCTGATGTATGTTTGGTAAACCTCGAGGAGGATTTCTGACAAAGACACGGGGGAACACTCGAGCTTAAATACACGAGGACTGCAGGATGATTACACACAGGTGGTACTAACGCCTAGGAAACGCTAGAATGAATGAATAGAAATGAAAATCCAAGAAACCAAAATCACAAATAACAGAACTAATAAACCACTCAAAAGAATAAAAACAAGATCTTAACGAAAAGGGAAAAAGTCATATGTCCTCTGGCACAGTGCCAGACTGTGACAGGAAGCCCAGTTTTAATTAGCTTCATTTATGGCCTTCACTGTTTTCATACGTAATATGAACATGTTTCCTGTCGTGCTGCTTTGTAATTTCATTTTGCAATAGTAGGCTATAGCAAAAATTACCACTTTATGGACACATAAAAAAAACTATGTTGGTATATTTGTAGATTTGACATGTCAAAAAGTCGTTTACGTGTTTTGTAAAATTACACATTTACCTATTTGTTCTCGGCGTTATGACTCACAGACAATAATGTTAGGGCTCTGGGTCGATAGTTTAACATTTCCCATCTGCAACATGCTCGGCCTCTCGAGCCCAGCGCGTTTACAACACCAAGTTCAAACTATTCTATCGAGCCACTCTCCTTAAACTGTAGAATAATGAGATTTAACAGCAGCAACCAAGATTTTTTTTATATAATTTTCTAAGTCACTCAGGCACTGTTCAGACCTGGCATTAACATGTCTTCAGTGATCCGATCACAGGTGGAGACGTGAACACCATCTTTGCAAAGACCAAATGTGTTGATCTTTTTAACCGGCGGGAGAGAGATATAGTTATATCCATAATCCTGCATATTTGTAAATTACTTTACATTACCTCTGTACCACTGGCACCGAGCTTTAGAGAGGCAAGCAGGCGGGCATGTATCAGATCTGTGCAGAGCAATGGAACAAAAACACAGACACACCACCCACGAGCTATTTTGTTGAGTTGCCCCTTGATACAGTGTATATGTCTAGGTCTTTTATTGTGAAGGGTAAAAGCAGAAGGAATGAAGCTGTTATGCACCGCTGTTTGGAGTAATGTGGGAGTAATAAAGAGTAACCCTTGGCTGCACAAGCTGTTGTGGATCACTTTACACAAACACACACGCATCAGTTGAGTAGGCGGTCCTTCAATGTGGCCCAGAACACATTCGTGTACACACTGTCTAAAGAATGTGGCCCCATAGACCACCTCTGAACACCCAACGCGTCCTCAATGCGTCTTGGGTCCATTCACACCTGTACTTAGAGCTGTCTGCTTGTGATCCGATCACCCAGGACTCGTGTTAATACCAGGTCTGAACAGGGCCTTTTCTCTTCTATCACAGGAATGCAAAGCCAGTATTTAGCTCTTATCAGTCATTGAGGTGGCTGATAAGCCTGCTGACTGTAGACACTCTTTGTGGTTCAGCTCACACATGATCTCCTTCCACAGCTGACTAATATCATGGCTGATCATCCAGTGATGTTTTTTAGCATTTAACAGCTCATTTAACATTTGAGGAGAAAAATAGCTTGGCAATTCAAAAACGGTGTGTTTGTGCAGGATGTCTCGCGTCGCGTTAGTGGTCTGCAGTGC
This sequence comes from Sebastiscus tertius, assembly GCA_916701665.1. Taxonomy (NCBI): domain Eukaryota; kingdom Metazoa; phylum Chordata; class Actinopteri; order Perciformes; family Sebastidae; genus Sebastiscus; species Sebastiscus tertius. Next base: position 56,132 of record CAKAOH010022140.1, read on the forward strand.
GACCGAGGTGGTGCTAAAAAAAAAGTACCAGGTACCAGGCACTATACTATACTTTTACAGATAGAAAACCAAAAAAAAAGAGCGAGTCGAGTTGAGTAGAGTCACAGCAGAGATGCTGAAGACGCTCTAACTTCTGTTTCAGTCAGAACCAGTGCAGTAACTGACAGATTCATCTGCAGTGTTCGGATGTAAAGGTCGAGGATGCAGGCTCAGGCTCTCAGTAAATATACCATAACTATCAACAAGCTAGCAAAACAGGAAGTGCTGGATGACGCCCAGTCTCACAGGCCTTTGTCTTTAGAAACGTTTCCCACCCCAAGAATCAAGGAAGAATTTCCTTTTCCTTGGAATCTGTAAACAAACATGAGAAGTGAAGATGGTACAGTTAGGGAAAACAGACTTGCAGCAACAGATGACATTTTATTATTGAGTAATGACATATTGTTTTCTGACGAATGTGCGTACCTCGATGACTGCTGACTTCTGTCGAGGACTGAGCTGTGGGGAAAGCCCTGATCTCTACTTCCCTTTTACAGTAATATGCTCAATTTATTTTGTCGGTTTTAATCCCATGAACAAAAAGTTACAATCAGGTGATGATCTAACCTCCAACAAACAGTCTGTCAGATGAGAAGTGCATGTATGAATGGAAAATGTATTTGCTGAAGGCTGGGCTCACTCATGTCATAACTGGCAAAGAATCTGGAGACCAGTTCCAACCTGAGTTTGGAGATTAGATACCTGAGCTCCAAACAGAATCATTTACAGACTTAGAAGTTGTTATTAAATACACAAGTCGGTAATTTGGGAATGGGAATTCTAAAAGATATTAAGAAGTATGAGCTCCTATAATTTCCCTCTCCGTGAGTGCCAGGGAGATGTGAATTGGTGTAAGGACCAAAACTTTACTCAGTTACGACATTCTTATACATCTGCTGTCACAGCTTAAAGTCTTGTTATCCCTACACCTATCTGCTAAACCAAAGACAGAAAGAAAAAATACCAAAACATCTTTTTCAGTTTCAATTGTCCCGACTCACTCTCCCACTGACTCATATTGGCTTCACTTCTTGTATTGTTCTCTCTCTCTCTTCCCGTTTCATTCTTATTTTAAAGTAGAATAAATAGATATTGTCACGGCATCCGTCTTTCTGAAGGACATGTACAAACTCTGGCCTCACAGTATTCCTGTCCTGCCTTTTGAAACAGCCCAGTGACTGTGAGATTCAGAAACACTAATAAACCCAGAACTCAGAGACCAGCACGTACAGATCAGCTTTAATCATGGTGAGAAACACGCAAAGGTCGATACCAGACAGGCAAACTTATCCAGTCATGGATCGGGCAAAGGGGCAGGAGTCCAACAAGCAGGTCGAGATGATGACTGGAACACTAAGTTGGAGGACTGAGGAGGGCTGGAGCTCAAAGATCAGCATTCTCCGGAGTAGCAGGAACACTGTTGGCGGAGCTGCCAGAGCCAGACGCTGGACCGGGGAGTGCATTTTAGGTCATATACTCATAGATGGATTCCAGTATGTGTTTGTGGTGGGCGGAGATTTTCTTGTGAACCCCCCACAATGGAGGTGAGCTGGTGCAAGAGTGGCAGTGAATGGTGTTGGCTCAGAGTCAGCTGGGTCCATACAGGCCAGATGGTACTGTGATGGCTCAGTATTACCAGGTTTTGGACCCAAAAGAACAACTCAGAGACCAGGCAGGTAAAACTAAAAGCTCAAGTTTTTACTCATGGTCAGAAAAAGACAAAAATTAACATTCACAGTGAGGTCTGTCGCTGTGTCCCAAATCACTCCCTATAGTGCACTGCATTTACCGACTCTACCTGCTGAATCCTGAGTGGATCCACAGTAACAGTGCCCTCAAAAATGACACAATTGAACCAAAAACGTAGTGGTGTCAGAGCCTGATCCGTGTATAAGATCCTACCCAGTATGCCTTGCAGGAAGACCCGGCCCAACTCTTTAAATAATAATAATAATGTAATAATAATTATAATAATCTTGTGACAAGACAAGTAGCCTCAAATAAATAAACAATAATAATTATTACGGATGCACCGATACCACTTTTTTCAGACCAAGTACAAGTACTTACATTTGGGTACTCGCCGATACCGAGTACTGATACGAGTACTTCTCTGTGCCAAAAGACCCTCGTTAACAGCCAGCCGGAGGGTGTAATAATTATAATAATAATAATTAAACGGTGTCTGAAAAATAAGTCTAAAATAAACTCTTCATATGTGTTTTGTTTATAAAAATCTGGAGGTTTTAGCGGGGCTAGAGAGTCAGTCATAGCAGGTGAGAGGAGAGTCAGGGACCACAGAGCATGTTGGAGGCTCCACATCCGGGGGTGCATGGACACTGGACCCAGCAGACCTCCCTCCTTCCCTCTGGTTCTCCAGCTTGCTGTGTGGCCCCTTTACTTGACTCTGAGCTGCCTGACTCTACCCCACAGCCGCTAAGCAGCCTCCAGCAAGCCCCATTGAGCTCTGCTCCTCCGCCAGAGAACCAGAGGGAGGTCGGTGGGGTCGGTGGGGTCGGTCCGCTCGCGGTCTTGTGGAGCTTTTCAACTCCGAAAATGGTGGAGCAAATTTTCGACTGGCCATCAATTTTCATAAAACTGCCAATATTCTAAATCTACTCAGTTGATTTATTGCCTCAAAAATTCTTAGAAATGAATTTAAAGATGAAATAGCATACAAAGTCCTTTGGACACTTCGGAGCTGCCGTGGTCGCTCTCCTCCTGGACCTGTCTAGTTCGAAGGTCCGTGTCTTCCCGCAAGACATACTGGGTAGGTGCGCCCGCACATGGGCAGAACGGGTGGAGCAGCCGGGACGGAGCTGTCAGTAATCTGATGATGTCAGTAAGTGTTCGAAATCTCAGTTTAAAGCTCAACAGTAACAGGGACTCTGATTCCAACAAGGACTCTGATTCTACAGCGAAATGTTGCAGTTGAGTTTGAATATCAATACTATGAGAACCACAGATATAATACTGAGCTGGGAGGAAGGACGGAGTGAGACAAGACAGTTTCTGTATAACTTAAATAACCGATGAGCTATGAGTTCCCGGTATTAAAAGCTCAGATGGATTTGGGATCGAACCGTGACTAATAAAGAAGCCTTTTGTTGTCTGAACTAGAGCCCGCGTCATGCCTGTCATCGGCCACTGATGTGTTGAATAACACAGTAAAGTAACGCTGCTCCTTTTCTTCCTTCCAGGAATTGGCCTGGGAAAGTAATTGAGGCAGAAATGCAGCATGCAGAGCCAGTTAACCCTGATATAATGGACAGAGGGGCCCGATGATCTCACGCCATTGTATAGGAAGCACTGGACCACGGAGCCAATGAATGCAGCCTAATATTGTAGATCACTTTGTTGGGATTAGGCCTCCATCGCTATAGGAAACACCCCAGATATGACGAGACAGAGAGTTTATTGTGAGAGGTAAACATTCATATAGGGACACATGTATCCCATGGGGGGGGGGGTATTTGCATGTATTTACATAACTTCTTTTGATGTCTCCATCTACAACTAACACTAATCTACAAATAGTTGAAAAGTGGATTTCAGTTTACAAATCAAAATTCTATAGTTGTCCTTTATCCGTTATGTTTAGCGATTTAAGGGATGATGAAGATGGAAAAGACCTGAACATCATCATCATCATTATGATGATGGGGAAAGCATATATATATTTAAAGCTACAAAAAGACAGAAGTTAAACACTGAATGTTTTTGAAACATCAGTGGGTTCTTGAGAAAGATATTAATAGGAATAAAAAACAGAATATCATTTTTGAACGTGGGTGGGATACTTTGAGTCAGGGTGAAGATTGGAGTTAAAAAATAATTAATAGATAAATAATGTGGATAAAGGTCAACTAAAGGGATGTAAATAGGTCCTTTTTTTTGGGTGTATCATAGAATAGATAATTGTGTCAGCGAATGTGCCTAAGTGGATATGAATGCGTGTGTGGATATAGATATATGTATCTAAATATGAGGTTGGTTGTATGTATATGAATATGAACTTACCTCTTCACACTGCACTGTTACAACGGGTAGCACCTTTCTTTTCTTTTCTTTTTTTTATATGTTGTCTTTATATCCCTTTACAAGTATGTGTATGTCTTCCTTTAACCTTAAATAAAATCAAATATTAATAAAAAAAATATTCATATAAGGAACATGAAGCTTTATTTTCCAGTAGTTTGATGTAATCTAGTCATCCATCGAGCTGGACTAGACCGGCTGCTGCATGGTTAGCTTGTCAGTATAACTGATTAAAGCAAAGGAGGTGATAAGTATTCATCACTATTTTTAAATCCCTTCTAAGGTAAAGTTATGTTCTAAATATGAATGAGCCAGCCATTATAAATGTTCGACAGGTCATTCCTGTTATTACAAATCTTATCAAATTAAAATAAAATGAGCTCAAAGAGTTGTGTTAGATTTCATTGTGTCATCTGTTGACTAGTTGTTGCCTGGACTCAGAGACGGCTATGTGTGTGTGTGTGTGTGTGTGTGTGTGTGTGTGTGTGTGTACTCAGAGGGCTCTGACTGTGTCTTTAGAAAGTGGAAAGAACTGCATTAGCATTCAGTCCGACCCGTCAGAGGTTCCTCAGTCGGCCGAGCTACAGCAGGGCCCCTCACTGCAGGGAGAGGGTGGGGTGGGTTAGGAGGGGGGGGGGGTCAAGGTCTGGCTCAGTGCCACACAGTTATTCCCAGGCACTTCCACATGAAGAAAAACAAAACCACATTAAAGGACTGCGTCACATTGCTGTAAACAACCAGTGCTTTAGCTTGTCTCACCGCACTTACTACCAATAAATGATTCCTTTCTTTATGTGTTTTTAATACCTCCTGGGGTTTCACTTAATCTCCATGTGAAAATCAGCTTGCAGAGACTTTTGTTGTTGTCGCGTTCATATACGGATTATTCCATATACCATTGTGATGCAGCTGTGAGTGCAGACTCATTTATAAACTCTGCACTGCGTTGTCATACTACAATAACTCTGGCAATAATAAAAAAAGTTTTTTTCAGTCCTGTTGGATCTCCCTGTGGTTAATACAGTAACAGCCTTCTATAAACACGGCATACCACAGTAGAGTTAACAACTGAGACTATAAATAGACCTCCAGTTCACCCACTGGAGAGATCTGATGAGTGGACATCCTGACTCACGCACGAAGCTGCAGCGTCTGTCAGATCCATAATGATGATGTCACAGTGGTCGGAGAGAGTATATATGGTGCTGTGATCAGCATACCAATGGAAAGCATGTCAGCCATTCTTTAAACTATGACTACACCACTAGGTAGGTAGATAGATAGATAAATAAATAGATAGAAAGATAAATAGATAGATAGATAGAAATATAGATAGATAGATACTGTAGATAGATTTTATTGATTTTTTATTGATTTTTATTTAACCTTTATTTAACCAGGTTAGTCTCATTGAGATTAAGAACCTCTTTTCCAAGAGAGACCTGGCCAAGACGGTCAGCAGCAAGAACACACAGTTGCAGACACAGACACAAATAGAGATAAAATACAATTCACAAACACTAAAAGCAGTAAAATTTGCATTAAAAGAGAACTATCTAAAGACAAATGGGGGGAGAAAAAGGAACTTTTCTGGGAGTCAGCTGTACAACAAGGGAATGTAAAACATTAGCGTGCCATAAAGTCTGCTTCTAAAGCCTTCATTTTAGATTTCAACATGTTTAATGATACCAGCTCATTGATTTTTAGGTAATTTTGGAGGAAATTCCAGGCTGAGGGTGCAGAATATGAAAAAGCCCTTTCCCCAATTTTTGTCCAAGCTTTTGGGACAGAGAGCACAAATAAGTCCTGTGAACGCACTGAATACTGTCCACAATTTTTTTGCGTAGTAAAAACACTTCAGTATTGTGGGAGCAGACCCAGAATCACCTCATATACAAGGATGTACCAATGGGAGAGCCTACAGGTTGCCAGTGCAGGCCATCCCAGCCGAGAGTACAACTCATAGTGGTGAGTCAGTGCAGCACAATTTGTGATGAACCTTAAGGATACATGGTGAGCTATATCAAGCATATGAAGGCACTGAGCAGAGGTGTGCACGTACAAATCATCTCCATAATCTAAAACCGGTACAAATGTTCGAGAAACAGACACTTTTTTACATTAAAAGAAAAACACAACTTGTTTCGAAAATAAAAACCCAGTTGTAGCCTCAGTTTTTTTTTTTTTTTTACAAGATACAGCAAATGTGGTTTAAAAGTAAGGGAGTCATCAATCAAGATGCCAAGGTATTTGTAGGCCTTGACAGCCTCAATCTCCTTTCCATCCACAGTAAGCACCACAGGAACATTTTGTGACCTACACTTTGCATTGGAACACAACATAGGTTTGGTCTTATCTGCATTTAAAACAAGTTTCAGTTCATGCAGTGTACTTTGCACAACAACAAAAGCATGTTGCAGATATTCAACAGCCTGTATAAGAGATGCCGCCCAGCAGTATACAATGGTGTCGTCAGCATAAAAATGGAAAATAGGCATTGGACACATTTTGACCCCGATAGATAGATAGATAGGCGTCACGTGTTGGTGCGCAGTAGCTGAGAAATGTTGTAAGTGAACCACTGAGGCTCAGGTGAGCTGTTGGCTCATAAACCTGAGCCTCACCTTCACCATTATCTCAGGTCTCTTGTGTAGACGTAATAAAAGCTTGTATAGTTTGTGGCATGAATTGTAATATGAGTAACTGCTTCGCTGGAAAAGGTGTAACTGCAGAGGGCAAGGTGCATCAGAGGGACAGCAGAGAGAAACACTCAGTATAAACCCAGAGAATCAGGACCTAATGAGAACCACTTATACCCTACAGTATATATACAGTATATACCTTCTATACAGCAGCACCTGCTGGAGCACTAACAGCAGGGTGCAGGGAGAGGTTCCTGGTTTACTTTTGGATTCTAGATAGGCCACGTTTTGGGTTCAGCAGTGGTTTTTGCTCATGATTGAATAAATAAAGTGTTCTGAATATCTGACTGGAGGCTTATGTTGGTTGTTCTACATACCAAATTCCTTTGTTGGCCTTATTTGTAAGGAGGGAAAGTGAAAACATTCCAGTTTTCACGATTAAAATCTTCCGTTGTTTATACAGGTTTTGTCGCTTTGGCTCAGTTCTCCAATGATATTTTTTGTATTATTTTCAAAACAATGAGCTCAGATCTCTGAGCAATTAGTTTGTTGTTCTCGACAGATTAGAATTCCTCATTCATTCACGCAGATTACACGTCTTATTGATCAGAACTGATGAGTCTTCTTCACAACTTCTAAACCTGAAAAATGATCCATTCAATTATCAACATTTGTCAGACTTAACACGTATATTCTATATAAATATCTATGACGAGGAGGAACAATTTGTTTTGTTGTTGTTGTTGTCTTCTGGCAGAGATGTCATGTTGTGGTAACATTTCTGTTCACTGTGTGTGACTTCAAAAGTGAATTTTTTCTGTTTGTATCACATGTAACACGTTGCTACACAAATAAATGTACTGCACATGTATGACTGTGCATATCCTTTTTCTGTGTATTTCAGTATTGTGGAGTATTTGACCTGCTGTTGAAATGTGACTCAGTGATAGACATTCAGCATTCAGGTAGATACATCTGACATCCTGGTATTGTACAGTCAGCAGTCAGTGTCAACATACAGTAGAACACAACACAGATCTGTATGTCAGAAACATTTCCATGTTTGACTGTCATGGTGGAAAAAATTCACACCATGACAAAACAACTTCTCATTGTGGTAGTCAGTTTACTGACACAATAACTGGTTATGAAGCATGAATGAAGAGTTTTAGGTGAATTATATTTTAATACTGAAAACTGGAATGTTTTCACTGTTTCATAAATCTTTTATTGAGTCAGTTTACACTTTTGCTTTGATTTGCTGGTATGCATCCCTCAACCTCAAACAGAAAAACTCATTAACAATACCCTTATCATTAACAAGGGTGATAAAAGATCAGCAGCAAAATCATCGGCACTCAGCAGAAATGTCTCTCTGAACTGTACAACAAACAGCTGATAAAGAAAGCAGAATAACCCCCCGCTGCATTCTGCCCTCTGGTTCCCGCCTCAGACAACCATCAGTCAAAACTAACTGATATAAATTCTCTTTCATACCCTCGGCCATTTCACTGCTCAACTCTGTAAAGTACTGGTAGTATTGGTAGTGTCAGCACTTCCACCCATGCCTGTTCTTTCTTCTTTTCACTATCTTATATGATAATATTATAACTCTTTTAACATCTTTGTACTTCAAAGTTTCACCTTTTTTCTGTTTTAGTATGTGGGGATGTATGAGTATATTGTCTTATTGTGATGAGATGCTGTTGTTGTTGCTACTGCGGCAAAACCAACTGCCCCTCGGGGACAAATAAAGGTCTTGAACTTGAACTTACTACCTTTAGCAGACATGCAGTAGAGCTGTGATAACTGTACTTACAGTTTAGAGAATGTTAAAGGTCCCATATCGTGCTCATTTTCAGGTTCATACGTATTTTGTGTTTCTACTAGAACATGTTTTCATGCTGTAATGTTCAAAAAAAACTTTTATTTTCCTCGTACTGTCTGCCTGAATATGCCTGTATTTACCCTCTGTCTGAAACGCTCCGTTTTAGCGCATTTCAACGGAATTGCGACGAAATTGCAGCAGAATTGAGTTGCTAGTCAACAGCTTGGTTCCATGTGTACTTCATGTCAGCGGATGTCATTCACATACATTGCAACCAGGAATAAACTGGGACACATTTAGAATGCTTATGTTTGAAACTGTGTAAAGGGTCTAAATATTGTATATTTGTGACATCACAAATGGACAGAAATTCTGACAGCTTGTTTCAAATACAGAGTTTCTGAATGCAGGTTGTGTGTATTTCTCCGTATATTGAGCGTTTCGATACTTTCACAGCATTTATATATATAGGACTTAAGCCTGCCTTACAATAAGAAAAAAACATGAAAATCTCCCTTTTTTATAATATGGAACCTTTAAGACTGTTTCTAAAAATGAGCCAAAGTCATTGAGAAAACCTGTAATCTTGCTAAAAGCATCGGTCCATATGAGTAACTGGATGGTCTGATTCTTACTACTGGTACTTTGACTGTAAACCTTCCAGCTTCTTGCTGCAGGTTCAGATCTTCTTGCTATAGGGTGAGTTCTACATGTGGTGGAAATTGTTGTAATTCAGGAGAATACCCGCAGCAGGATGACCTCAGACACTGTAGCCAATAGCAACTGTCCTGTCCGGTGACGACACAGTCGGACGTTCCTTATATGGCCATCTGAGACTTCTATAATAAGAGATCGTGTATTCGGTCAAAGCAGAACAGACTGATCCTGTAGAGGACTAACAGTAATAGTGATCTCTCACACACTGATACTATCTAACCCGGTACCTGGACTACATCAGCCCGGCTGACAGGATTTAACTCGACATGGTGACAGTAAGACCACCAGCAGCTCTATGCGTCCTCCTCTTTGTTTCCACTGTCTCTGCCTCAGGTGAGTTCAGCTCCTCCTAATAGGAGGAATTAATAACATCTTTTTTGTTTTCACATTATTTTCTGCATCAATTGTAAATAGTAATATTATTATTATTAATTGTAATATAAAATATGTTGATTAGTCTACATTATGAGATGCTAGAATTAGAAATGTAGAACATGAAAACAGTGGAAGGACATATAATAGAACATAAATAGATATGTATGTATATACAGTATATGGATGCATGGATGGGTGTATATACAGTATATGTATGGATGTATGGATGTATGTATGGATGTATGTATGTATGTATATACAGTATATGGATGTATGGATGGAGTAGTTGTATATTGTTGCAATGAGAATAAGAATGTTTTATAGCACATTAAGGTCGTATTCACATGAACACGTCTACAGGATAAAGATCATCCTGTAGAGTCACTCTGTCTGCTGATCACTTATTTTTTATATTTACATTTATTTTTCTTTACCACAAATGCTTGTATTTATTTACATTTAGTACTTCTCACTTTCTAGAGTTTTAATGTAGAGTTATAGGTGATTGCTGAAGTGATACAATGGATATGCCTCCAAGCCTCTGTTTTTAAGAAGAGACACGATAAACATATATATATATAATTATTTAAGAATGAATTAAAGTATTTGTTTGTAATATTGGCTCACTCATGTGTGATCCTACCATTTTAAAATCAAGGTGACCTGAAACACTTTAATATCCGGACTCCTGTTAAAACCTTAAACAGGATCCAACAAGGTGCACATACTTTACGGTGTTCGTCATCACATTTGCAACTAGAAAAGTCAAGTTTTATATCTGCTGACTGTGAGACTGTTGAGGTTCGGATTCGTCACATGCCTTTTAGACGTTGGTTACTAAACCTGCCCCGGGATTCGCCCTGAATGTGCTGAATGTTTGCATAACGGAAGAAATGATTTACAACTTGTTAAGTCAAAAAAAATAACAGTGATTCAGATAAATTTGAGCCTTTAAATCCTGCAGAGAACACTTGGGAACTGGGCTTAGCCACTGACTGTTGTTATCTAAACAGCTTCTCTCTTGTGTGTTCTTTGGGTGGAACACTAACACTAAAGGCTTAGAGGAGACCTGGTGTTGAACTGTGGCCAGATCGTGACACACAGTCAGTGTTAGTCAGTAAAACTACATGACCACGGATCTCTTGTTAACACGGATAGTTTTATTATCTCTGGTTCTGCAGTGTGTTTTCTCTCTGTGACCACAGATTTTATTCCATAAAAAGTGTAGTTTAGTGTTTATAAAGTTAAGGCTGAAGAATGCCTTATGGATCTAGTATAGTACTTATAGTATCTATAGTGATTCACACGACCTCTCTCATCTCCAGGCTCCTTTCCCAAGGCACAGAATGTCACTTGGAAATCCACCAACTTTAAAACCTTCTTGACCTGGGAGCCCAAACCATCAGCCGATTACTCCTACACGGTGGAGTTCTCCTCGTAAGTACCTGCGTCCGAACCCTCACCTGTTAGCCCGCTTGGGAAATAACATTTATTGAAACAAAGACACATTCAGGTTGTCAGTGTGTCGACTGAAGGACACTCCCTTCCGACAGGCTCACAGAGCGACCTTGAAGGAGAGATGAATGGAGGGCAGGGCCAATAAGAGCTCATTACTGATCCAGTCACAGATTGTACTGGAATGTTGATTTTAAACTAAATTAGTGAGAGATCTTAAAACAGAGAGATAAAGGAAGAGGCACTCAGGCATTGATTTCTCAGACTGTTTGCATCATCAGTCATGTGTGTGTCAAACTGTTGCAGGATTAATGAAGACAAACAAAGGAGTGCTCACTGTATCCGGTCCACAGGGACAGTCTGTGATCTGACCAAGCAACTAACGAAGCTGAACGCCTACTACACAGCTGATGTCCTGTCTGAACCCCCGCTGGGGGTCAACTCGGACCTCGTCGAGTTCCCTCACACCAGCTCACCGCGGTTCTGCCCCTACAAAGACAGTAGGTCCTTCTGCTGCTATCACTTGTTTTTAATGTGTTGGGAAATAACATTTCACTTGTGCAGCACAGTCACAATATCAGACAGGATGTTCCGACTCATGTTCAGACTTATGTTCAGGCAGGTCAGCAGGAGGAAATAGCACGGAGATTGTGTGTGATTGGTCAGCTGGTGCTGCTTGTGTTTTCTCCTGCGTGTTTCTGATGTAATTTAAAGAAAGACTCGGTAATCTGACACCTCTGGAAACCTGCTTACCAAAACGCTCTCCGTCACAGTGAATCGATGATCAGTAATGAGACACGGAGAAACAGAAGTTACCTGGATAGAAATAACTCCTGTTCCATCATTTTAATTTAGTTTAGTTACATAATTCAATCATGATATAATCATGATGATAATAATAACTTTATTTATACAGCACTTCTCCAAAACAATGTTTACAAGGTGCTTTACTTGGTGTTACGTGCCCCCGTTTCGGGTCCAGGGGATGGAGGGAGTAACAAATAAATGTTTACCCAGGAAAGAGAGAGACTGTCCACGGATGGGTGTAACAATAATTATACAATTTATTAACAATAATGAAAAGTGTACAAACACCAACTTAAATCTACTTTCTATAACAGAAAGCACAACGTAAAGCATTACAGCTCAACACTGCAACAATAAATACACTTGATTCACTTAAACCACCGACGCCAACCACAAAACACGCACACAGTATCTCAGACTCTGCCGTTTGGCGTCTGCTCCTCTCTCCCAGCCTCTTATCCTCCCCGGCCCTGATTGGGGGCACAAAAACACAAAACACAAAACACACTACGGCACGTAACACAGGGTAAAAAGAACAGCAACAGCAACATGCAGATGTTAATCTTAAAACAATAAGAAATAGCCCTATGCAAAACAATAATTAAAACAAGCAGTACGACATAAAACACGATAATTAACATTAAAACTTCAAAAGAAATGTGAAATAGAGGGATCACAGGAAGGCTAGACTATAGAAGTGTGTTCTAAGAAAAGTCTTAAATGAAGTGATAGTTATCCGTCCTAATCTCCTCTGGAAGGTTGTTCCACAGTTTAGGGGCCCTGACAGCAAAGGTACCGCCAGGAGAGCAGCATTTGAAGACCTCAGGGTCTGTTATGGCACATGAGGAGTTAATAGGTCAGAAATAGAGCTTTGGGCTTGACCATCATGGGCTTTAAAAGTGAGAAGTTAAAATCAACTCGAAAACTAACAGGCAGCCGGTGCACAGATGACACGATCCAGAAGGTGTAATCTGTAGTAGGAGGAATCTGTAGAGTCAGTAGTGTAGGGAGTGGATGTGTGAAAATGCCAGACACAGACTGCTGCATGCTCTGGCTTTAAAGCAGGGAGCACACGGGGCCCAGGTGTGTCCCATGCTGCTGATTATCCTCCTCATCAGGTCTGTAGCCCTGAAGAGAGACAGCATACCAGCAGAGGATCCAAACACAGAGGAGCTGGCACAAATGTGTTCTTGTTTTCTGGTACCTGGCAGCTGCATTTTGGATTAATTGTAGCGATCAGAGAGACTCTTTGCTGCAGACGGAGAAAAAGGGAGCTGCGATAATCTAGCCGTGGTTGACAGAAATGGCTTAATTTTAGAAATGATGAAAAAAGCATGACTGGATGACAGATTTGATGTGATTGGTCAAAGTGAGGCTGCTTGTCAAAAAAGACACCAAGGTGTCTCCACTGCGGAGTATTAAAATGGGAGTATGAACCCAGTATGTTTGTAATTTGAGTGTTGAAGGAATTAGTGCCAAAAAAAAAAAGTATTTCAGTCTTTTTTTTAATTTAGTTGAAGACATTTGGAGCCACAGATTTATGAATGTCCTTAAAACAGATTAAAAGATCTCATTTAGGTTATTGGGGTCACTGCTGAGGTACAGCTGGGTATCGTCTGCGTAAAGATGGAAACTGGTGCGTGAGTTGAGGAATCCCACAATGCTCCGTAGAGGTGGAAGACCTCTAGACTCAGTCCCGTCTGAAGTATATGACAAGAGGAAGGTGTGATCAACGACACACTGAGATCTACGAGTACTAGAGCAGAGGAATGTCCAGCGTCAGCAGATGAAAAGCAGCTCGTTCATGACCATAAGAAGGACAGTTTCTGTACGTTTGTATGTTCAAAGCATTCAAACATTGAGTTGTCGTTCATAAAGGCTGAAAGTTAATTTGCCACAATCTTCTCCAGGATTTAGAGATCGGTCTGAAATTATTCAGATCATTAGAACTGAGTCTGGGTTTCTTTAACAGGGGTTGAACAAGAGCATTTTTAAAATAGAGGGGGACACTACCAGAGGAAAGGGAGCTATTTAAATATTCAATATAAAATAATAATAACTAGAAGTGCACATGGAGAGCGCAGACCTCCGCCAAGGCAGGTTTCACGTACGTCGCTGCCCGCCTGTGGTGTTAATGCACAGGCTGAGCAGAGTTATTAAAAACAATTCCCGAAGCCGGATTATGATCCAGATCGCCACCAAAATCGAATGGATTGTTCATTGTGCCACACTCCACGCCTCCAAAATATTTCATTCAAATCCATTGTGGACTTTTGGAGTTAGCGTCCAAACGGACAAACCAACAAACAAACAATCAAACAAACCAACAAACAAACAAACCAACGCCGGTGAAAACATAACCTCCTTCCTAGGCCTTTGGCCTTGGCGGAGGTAATAAAAATATGAACCCAGCTTTCCTGTGTGTGTGAAGTGTTATAAAGTGGTTTAGATAAGAGGCTACAACTAATGATTGAGTTCATAACGTATACATCTGCAGATGATTTTCTCAATTACTGATTTCTCAATTAAACTGTGAAAATTAGGCCCACGTTGTAATAAACTAAAATTATATTTTGAGTTAGTTGAAGGTGTAGAGAGGCTGGTCTGACTGGTCATTTAGATCTCTGATCAAAGCTTTATATTCAGATCAACAGTCTCTGACCCCCTCATTCTTCCTCCACAGCTGATATAGGCAGACCTGACTTCGAGCTGAAGGTAAGCGAGGACAAAAAGAAGACCACCCTGTATGTGATCGACCCACTCACTGCCGTGTTTGAAGGTGACCGCCAGCTGAACATCAGGGACATCTTCTCCAATGAGCTGCAGTATAAAGTCACCTACCGGAAAAATAAGAGCACCGGCAAGGTGAGTGACGCCAGACATCCCGATGTCCTCCTCAAACACACACGTGAATAAGACGATACAGACTACATGCTCTCCTCCTGTGTTGTCTGCAGAAAGAGCACATCTCTGAGACCAACGTGATAGAGCTGACCGGTCTGGACCGAGGGGAGAGCTACTGCTTCATGGTCCAGGCCTTCATTCCCAGCCGCACCGACAAGAAGCTGGGAGAGCTGAGCCAGACCCAGTGCTCCAGCGTTGACAAACCATCCATCTTTGATGGTGAGATGCCCTGATTCTTATGGAGTCATTCAGTTACGTACTCAAGTAAAAACCTGTGTAATGATCACAGTACTGACACACCAGCTGTCTTCCAACTACTTCAATGGCAACACACATACAAGACACAGTAATAACCAAGTGCTGAAAGTCCATAGTTTGGGTGGTGCTTATTTTTTGTTGATTTATTTGTAGACTAAAGGACCATGAATTGAATTGCATGAAATCAATTAGACCGTCTGAGGGCTATTTTATATGAGATGAGTGTCGAACTGCTCCTATGCACATATTTTAATGGATGATTTCTGAGCTGAGAAATGGATGAAAAACCATGCACATTAATAACTTTTAATAACACTGCATTTACTTTGTGCATCTTAAAGTTAGGGTTGGTCATCTTAAGAAACTAGCAAAAGGATGCTACATTTAAAAAAAAATAAAATAACCTCAGCTAATTCTTCGAAGTTGGGTTGGTGACGTGTCAGGTTTTAAAACTAACCATCATCTTAAAGGTCCCATATTGTAAAAAGTGAGATTTTCACGTCTTTTATATTATAAAACAGTTTTAAGTACTGTATAAATACTGTTAAACTATCAAAACGCTCAACATACGGAGAATTACACATAGCCCGCATTCAGAAATTGTGCGTTTGAAACAAGCTGTCAGGATTGTGATGTCACAACTATTCAATTATATTGATCATTACACGGTTATAAACATAAACATTCTAAATGTGTCCCAGTTTATTTCCTCTTGCAGTGCTGTTGCCTAGCAACGCAATTCCATTGCAATTCCGTTGAAATGAGCTAAAACGGAGTGTTTCAGACAGAGGGTAAATACAGGTATATTCAGGCAGACAGTACGAGGAAAATAACGTTTTTTTTTAAATATTACAGCATGTAAACATGCTCTACTAGAAACACAAAATGCAAGTATGAACCTGAAAATGAGCACGATGTGGGACCTTTAAGGCCAACATCTGGCAAAGGAACTTCATCACATGGCTCTGTCTTACAGTATATGCTAGTGTTACATCAGTATGATATAAGTTAGTAGTATTAGTTATCTAAACGTGCTACAGTACTGGCTTTTCTTCTGTTACTTGTAAGTGCAGAATATTTGAGTCTACATAGTTATTGAAGTCAATTAGAAATTGACCTCTCTGCTTATTTACTGTTTCAACAAAGCCGGTTATTTGCTTCCACAGAGGTCCTAAATACTGAAACCTTTATGCTTCAGACATCAGAGTTACCATTCCCTTTAACAAGCCTGACAGGTTTAACGAAACATTGTTTTCATGATACAACTATTGTATGGACTAATAATAATAATAATAGGACATAGATATTTAATAACATATTATGTTACATGCTAATTCCACCCCCCACCCCTCCCTGCTGCTGAGCTCTCTGTCACCTTTAGTATGAAGGCTATGGCCTGTTAAAGCACCACACCAGTATTTATATTCTTTATGTCGAGTTATTTCTTTGGCTTTTGGACACAAAGCCTGATCTGGGTATCATGATTTTCAGCCCTGATTAACCATCCAGTCTGGAGCTGCTACTAGATCTGATCTTCTCAGTTTTAGCATAACAACTTCAGGGTATCATACAATGCTACACATGTGTTGGACATGAAGGGATGACTTTAAATGCAGCATGGTGTTGTAGTGCTCCACCTTGATGCATATGTCAGGCTGATGAGGTCATGTAATGGATGGAAAAAACGCTGGTCGAGCATCAGATGAGATTAGATCTCCTCTCAGCACCCAGGAGGTGAAAGAGTTCCTCATCTGCTGCACTCTATCTATCTACTCTGTGTTCATATGGAACAGTTGTTGTGATGAGAAATCCACCAGCTCCCTCTTGTGGACGTAATATGCCATTATATCTTTGTGGAAGGCAGATTCCTGAGAGTGGCTTCTGGGTGGTTATCATTGATCATTGAATCAGTAAAAGACAAGACACACTGGACACACACTTGTTAAGCTCCCAATCACCCCAACCTTTACCTCCCAATCACCCCCACCTTTACCTCCCAATCACCCCAACTTTTACCTCCCAATCACCCCAACCTCTACCTCCCAATCACCCCAACCTTTACCTCCCAATCACCCCAACTTTTACCTCCCAATCACCCCAACTTTTACCTCCCAATCACCCCAACCTTTACCTCGCAATCACCCCAACCTTTACCTCCCAATCACCCCAACCTCTACCTCCCAATCACCCCAACCTTTACCTCCCAATCACCCC
>CAKAOH010022141.1:0-22500 GCA_916701665.1 Sebastiscus tertius
CTTACAACTCACTCAACTGAACACTTGCTTTTAAAAAACAAGGCCAGGTTTTACATATATGGAGACAAATCTGACAAAATGCTAGCCAACCAACACAAAGGCTTTAAAGCGAAACAAAATATCTCTAAAATCCGAATGTCAAATGGTCACATAACTTCAGATCATTCACAAATTAATGAGGCATTCAGGGATTTTTATTCCCAGCTTTACACCTCAGAGTCTCAAGACGATTGTAATGTAATTCATGACTTCCTGCGCAGTCTAAATATTCCCCAACTTTCTTTGGACTTCAGGAAGAGACTGGAAGAGCCCATATCTCAGGCAGAAATAGCTTTAGCCATTTCCTCAATGCAGTCAGGTAAGAATCCGGGTCCTGATGGTTTCCCGGCAGAATTTTTTAAAAAGTTCTCCTCGCTACTTTCCCCACAGTTATGTTCAGTCCTATCTGAATCCTGTAGGCAAGGTTCCCTTCCTCTATCATTTACCGAGGCTTGTATCACTCTCATTGCTAAAAAAGGTAAAGACCCAACCGAATGTGCCTCCTACAGGTCTATCTCCCTCTTAAACACGGATGCTAAAATTTTGGGCTAAGGTCCTAGCCCGCAGACTGGAGAACGTCATTCCTACAATTATATCTGAAGACCAAACTGGCTTTGTCAGGGGCAGACAATCGTACTTTAACATACGACGACTATTCAATATCATCTACTCTGCCTCTGGGAAAGTCCCTGAATGTGTCGTGTCTCTCGATGCGGAGAAAGCATTTGACCGCGTTGAATGGAACTACTTATTTGCTCAGCCTCAATTCGTACTAACTCCCAGCAGTCTAAACCATTCAACTTACATCGTGGAACACGTCAAGGGTGCCCTCTGAGCCCCATACTTTTTGATTTGGCCATCGAACCGCTTGCCACAGCCTTCCGCAGTTACGGGGACATATCTGGTATTTGGAGGGGCAAAATAGAGCATAGGGTCTCACTTTACGCTGATGACCTCTTGCCCTTTGTCTCCAACCCGGGTACCTCACTGCCCCCCGCTCTGTCGTTGCTTAGTCAGTTTGGTCAATTTTCGGGATACAAATTAAATCTCAACAAAAGCGAGCTTTTTCCCATCAATGATGAAGCATGAACCTTAGACCTCACCAACCTGCCTTTCAAAATTGAAAAAAATAAGTTTTCTGATTTGGGCATCTCAATTACTAAAAAGTACAAAAATGTATTTAGGGGAATTCAATTGCTCTGTTAAACCAGATTAAACAAACAGTGAAACAGTGGTCACCTCTGTCAAGAAAATCAGATACTCGCTTCAATATTCACATGGGAAATTCCTGAAAGCATGGGGCCCTTTTTTAGATACATTCCAGACACTGTAAATACTTGATTGCCAAGTGCAGCTTGACTACATCACACAGTATTCAATCATTCAACGCAAGTCATTGGCGTGACAGTTAGCTTTCCATATGGCGTGCTGGTAGTGACTGGGGAGGGATTGTTTTATTGTTTATATACATCCTTTGTTTTGACTTGTTTATTTGTTGGCATTGGTGCCAGCTGCTAATAATGTATACTCATACCTGTCATTCTTTTTTGGTTACCGAATAGCGCTGTACTTTTGCTATATACTGCGAAAAAACAATAAAAAGATCTTGATTTAAAATAGAATGCCAAAACAGTAAAGTAAAAAAATTGGAACCTTTGATCTCACTGATAGGAATGAGTTGATCATTGTTTAATTATTTGGTTTATGATGTGGTATACTGTGTGCTTGATCATGTATGGATGAACTGATGTCATGGAAATAAGGTCACTTACACTGAAACGTGCATTCTGACAATCTGAATTAATTAATTCGTTTGCAGCTAATTTAAAATATATAGGGACGTTGAAACAGTGTCTGTGGAAACTGATACATGTCTATGACATTGTATTGCATACATATCTGTATATAGACACTCTTGAATTGTTAAAACATATTTTCACATTGGTATGACATTTAGAAATCTTTGCACACACTTTCATATCAGCACTTATTCACAAATCATTTCTTCGTCACAGGGAGGAATTATATGATATGAGTCAGCTGGGACGCAGACCCGCCCGTTGACATCCTTCCCTTGTTTTCTAGTATAAACCAAATTTATTTGAATTTAATAACATATGTATTATACATTATGTGAACATTTAAGAAGGGCACAATATGAGATTACACTCTTAGTATGATTTTAGAAAAGCTAAATGTGTTTTTTTAAGGTAAAGGATTGGCGTGTAGCATTTCGGGGGATCTATTGGCAGAAATGGATATTACAGTAATAGGGAATGATAGGGAATAGGGAGGAATTAATGCTTTTGAAAGTTGCAGTCAATTTCAATATCAATATGTGTGTGGAAAAATCACTTGTTGTTTGAATCCCATGAAAGCCATACACAGTCAACGAGTTCAACATAAGAACAAAACATATACTAGAAAGAGTTGGTTACATATTAATAATCTCGATCAGTTATTCCCATTTTAGAAAATGAGTAACATAATGTTTTCATTTACAGAACAGTAGCAGCACACACACACACACACACACACACACACACACACACACACGCACACACACACACACACACACACGCACACACGCACACACACACACTCACACTAAGCCATGCTCCCTGACACAGTTTGTATAAGCTCACGCAGTATAAATGTATGTATGACCCTCTTACAAACACATTAAGCCAGTCTGATTATAGCTTAGTTTCCTTTAATTTTATGGACTGACATGAACAGAAAAGCATGTCAGCAAAAAGCATTCCCACATCTAAAACAAGTATATTACAGTAGTAACTCATTATCTCATAATACAATGTGCCAAAGGACAGTTCCATAAACCTGATATCAAGATGTCCTTGATCACACCGACCTACAATTCAATGAATAAGGGATTGATTCGGGATTATATTTGAGCCTATTTGTTAACTGCAAACCAGGAACATGCCATGCATTGATGAATAAACCTGTTGCACTCCTACAACAACAAATCAATTAGAATGAAGCAAAAAGCTTTAAACAATACAAAATACTGATATATTATTCAAATGGCACGACAACAATTGGGCATTGCCCCTTGTTCTACATACTGTATGTCATTCATTCAACAAGTGTTTCACCCTGCATGTCCCTTTCCCTTGTTGAGAAGCAGAGCCCTTATCCTTAGCCTTATCTCAAATAGGATTAGACATGTTTGCATGTATGTGTGTGTGTGTGTGTGTGTGTGCACACTTACATTTTCAAGTGAGAGCTTCAGATGGTGGGTCTCCTCCTCTTCTTCAGCGTCCACAAACAGACAGACAGACAGACAGGCAGGCAGGCAGGCAGGCACGTGGTGAGTGTGTTTGTGTGTGTAAGGGGAACATTTGCTCTTTTTATCTTGCCACTAACCACCCCCACCTCACCAACCCCCACCAGGCCAGCCAATGGGAACGGGGATCGCATAAAGGTGTGCATATCTAACAGTACGTGTACACAGATAGAAATAGATAGCATTAAAGTAATCTGGCTACACCAGGGGGGAAATAGAAGAGTAATAATCAAAGAGAATCATATTATTAGCAAAAAAGATGACATTAATGGTAAATATTGTAATACTGTATTTTGCTGGTCATAAGCAGGCTAAGAATTCACTATTAGAACCACCAATATAATAGGCTATATTAAATACAATATTGCTTTATTGGCTTAATGAAGTCTGGCTCAATAACTCACCATAACTAAAATGTCTAATAAGGAAGCCAGGTTAATCTTCAGTTCATTTTGGAGCTTGGCCAAACTTATTTGTTTTTGTAAATTTCAGTCTTCCAAGTATAGAAATCAAGGACATATTAAATAAAATAAAAGTAAAAGTGAAGATTTGTCTTGCGGAGGGCTGATGATGCTTTTAGATCCTGTTGTATTTTTCTGTGGGAATTATTTTTGAAAATGTATATTTGACCGGACCCTAATTACAGTTTTTCTCAATCGCTTTGGCTAATTTCTTTTTAATTCTTAACATTCTCTAAACTGTAAGTGCAATCGTCACAACTGTTTGATGGGACATCACAACCTTATTGCATGTTTGCAAAAGGTAGTAACTCACCTAAAACACTTAAGTCATGCTTAAAAAACAAGTTATTGTGTCAGGAAGTTGGCCAATGTCACCAAAATGAAAAGTTGTTTTGTTGTTGTGTGCAAAAATAGTTCAATATGTAACACCATGTATTTCAATTCAATATATTTTTAGAGAGAGAGGGGAAGATAGCAACCATAATAACAGCTATAAGTAGTGATACAAATCAGACTAATAACAATAATCAATAGCAGTGGAAGTAATAGAGTGATTATAGAAATATCAGTAATAATAGCTGTAATAATAATCTAAATATGACTACAACTATAAATAAAAAGGCTGATAATAATGATAGTAGTATTGGGTGTCAAGATGCAAACCACGATCCAGGTGTAACCCCGATCCATGGATACCTGCGAGATGAGAAAGCACGAAGACTCCGAGGAAGAAATCAAGTTAGTTACATGCATGAATGGGACATGTATACATACATATGGAGAGGGAGAGAAGGAGAGAGAAGCTCAGTGTGTCATAGAAAGTCCCCCGGCAGTCTAGGCCTATAGCAGCATAACTAGGGGCTGGTCCAAGGCAGCCTGAGCCAGCCTTGGGCCAGCCCTAACAATAGGCGTTTTCAAAGAGGAAAGTCTTAAGCCTTACTCTCCAGGACTGGAGATCATCACAAAGAATTACAATTGAAAGGGGATCACATAATAAAACACATTACAGAATTACAAAAATCAAGAGCCAGGAAATCAAAAATAAAACAAAAAAATAAGAGATTAAAATTTATGAAAAACAGAGAGCAAAGGAGACAAAATATTCATCCTGATCTGATTCATGCACAGAAACCATGTCTTCAAATTGTGTGTGTAACACAGACATGAGATTTCGAAGGCTATGTGTGTGTTCCTATCTCTACATTTGTTATTCTGTAACCTTATTCTTTATAACCTTGTTAATGAGTGTCAGGCAGTATGGATGTTATCTGTTCAGGATGTCAAGCTGGCAAAGAGTTTAAATCATATATTGATGTACTGTACTCATAGAGTACACTTCAATATCTTATATCTAGTCAATTTAGAGCTAAAACAATAAAAAAAATGTCAAGCAGATAGGACAGCATCACTTGGAGAACAATATCCATATAATGCAATCCACTACAGAAACACAGCCCAGAGGTCTTCAGTTCAGTGAACATCGTTCTGACACAATGCCAACAAATACTGAACATTATAAACTCTCTATTTCAGGGCCACTGCATTGGATCGCGTTACATTATGTTATTTTCTCCATCCAATACCAAACATACTGACCTTGTTTCATAATGTTTGGGTAAAAGTTACTCTGGCAACACACTGCAAACCTTCAGAGATGTTAATCTTTGTCCACAACAAAACTTTAAGCCTTGAAACTTCATGATTTTTGCATGACTGATAATCCAAACGGTGTGACACAGCAGACCAAGGGTCGGTTCTCTGTAGGATCAGTGCAGTGTTCTTACTGAGGGGCCTCACATTAACCTGATTTCCTTTGCATCAGCATTTATATCACATAATGAATCACTATGTGACATAAATAATGATTCATTATGTGACATAATGAATCATTTGCAGGATTTATTGGTTCCATGTGTATTGCTATTAAATCGTTCCCCATGAAAACTTTTTTTTTTTCCATGTCAGACCTTGAACTTGTTGTGGTATTGCACCATCTAGTGGAGAATAGGAGGATAGGACTAGTAACAGGAATAGGGGGATAGGAGCGATTTGTTTTTGACAACCAATGCACATGCAGTATGGTTTGTATAACATGTAATAAATCTATTACATCAATCAAATACAGCAGTGTTTCATTCTTTAGTTAGCAAATGTTTCAAATGAAGTTTCCCTCAATAAAGACAAACATAGTTTTTTATATCAATGTATTAATGTTTTATTCTAATTACAATAAACAGAATATATCAGTCCCTTATTTGTACAAAAATACCTGAAAAGGTTACAATTAAGATTTATAAGCCATTCAACTATTTACAGATTGAAGCAAAGCACATTTTGAATACAGGAGCTCTCTCTTTTTTTTCAAAAAAGAAAAAGAGATAAGTTACTGTTTTCTTTTTTGCATTCCCTGAAATACATAATAGTTTATATTTTTATATATATAGATATATTTTTTACTTTACTCATTTGTACAGCCATGGTAACTTGCATTGTGACAACGTTATGAAAATGCATGAGTCAAGATGTCGATAATCGATCAATCCATCTTTGCAGGATCGGGGCCAGTTCACTTTCAACTCCAAAAGTAAACTGAAAATACAAGCAATCATCTTTCGCCAGAATCATTCGGAGTGCCGTTTAAAAAAAAAAAAAATGTTTTCATCGAGTACTTATTAAAACTGCAAGGAGTTTGAGTGTGAAACGGTTCCCTCTGAACGGTAGTTTTGTCTGTCATTTGGTCCACGTGTTCGGTCTGGTTTGTGCAGAGAAAGAGAAGTCATCAGAGGCACCATCTGTGGTTACAAGTTACCTGGCTACCAAAACTGACACTGCGCTCCACTGGCAGCTATTTTATTTACAAGTTTGAGAGTCTATTGTTAATATGATGAAATTAATCGGATTAGATTATAATTTCTTCCAAATTACTAGAATTGATACAGGCAAATTGAGAATGTTTTATGAAATGGTCACCTGTTGTTGCCAATATGTGATGACTGAGGTTGCATTTTTTTATTTTTTTTAAATCAGCTCTGGTAGCCAGGCAAGTATTTTAGGCTTTTTTTTTTTTTTTTTATATATATAAACAAAAAATAGAATGAACAACACTGTTATCTGTACTCTTTAAATAGTACTGGATCTAATCCATTTTTCAAGTAATCACAACTAGCAGATTGGTGGTGCACATAATGGACAAAAGTCTGTCGATAATAACTCCCAGCTTACTGAAACTAACATTTATGAATCCATCATCATCTTGAACATAAAAGTCCAAGAGAGCCGGTGGACCAGTAGTTTTTTAACATGCTCCAAGTCAACCCTGAGAAACCCAGTTACATTCATTTCTGTTAAGTGTAAAAACATGGACATCCAAATCCCCCTGATTTATTTCTCATGTGTTCACTAATTGAATTTACTTTCTGCCTTTTGCATTTGGAGTAAGTAAATATGACAATGCAAGTACCCACTCCACCTTAAAGGCTACCTCACATGTTGACATCTGCTACCACTCACGTCAGACAGAAAAAAAAAAAAGGAAATGATATTGGGAGTTTGAGGATGAGTGCAGAGTGGGAATTGAGTCTCAGGGGACTTAGATTAACATTTAGACACAGCTAGCATCAACATTTCAGTGACGTCTCAATAGTTTAAGATGACTTTCAGCAACTACAATATTATTTATGTATTGTTATAATCCAGATTCCTCCAAATATCCACATATCGAATAGCAGGGACATTAAAATCCACATTCATGCAAATGATAAAACCTACTAAATGAAGTTTCTTCATTCTGCTGTCACCCATCTAACAATGCTCCGGTGTGGTTCGACTTACATGGAATTGTCACATTCCTGCTCATTGCAGTTTTCAGGTATAAAATGTTGTGTCTGTGCGTGCAGGGGGGATTGCAGTTATGCATTTCTTCAGTTGAATGTAAAGGGCTGTTTTTTCTACATCTAAATTTCTACAATTCTTTCTCCAAGGCAAGGTGTTTTAAACAGTGAATTATGAGAATGTTGAGGCTTACTTAACCCAGTTTCCCAAAACATTTGTGTGTTCATTCATATCTATTTTTCCTTAACGCAAAAGAGTGACGACGAGAACACTTGAGGCTTTTTAACATAAAAGGGTCGGGATTCTTAACGGGAGATATTTTTATAAATCTGGGAAAAATGAGAACAATAATTAAAGATCTAAAAAAAATAATAATAGTGCCTAATGCTTTGGGAAACTGAGGTATTATTTTGTTTTCAGTTTCGTAACATTCCACCTGTCATCTATTGGAATGACAATGTTAACACTACGGACGCCAGTGTGCTTTAAAACATTACTTCATAACAAGTATTGATGATGACCAAATTATGTTTGAATAAAACAAAAAAAGAACAAAAGATGCTATGTCATTACAATAATAATAATAATAATAATAATAATAATAATAATAATAATAATAATAAATCACACTGGTCAATCATTTCATGGTAATGACAATAAAAAAAAGAACAGCGCTGAGAAAAAAAAATCTAAAATTTTCAAGTAATCAGTCACATCCAGATAAATAAATACATTTTGCTGCAACAATACTTAAAAAAAAAAAATGATTGAGTCATTGCATCCTAGATAAATAATGGTGACCATGCACAGAGAGTCAATGTGGTTGCGGCTATTCTGCATCTCAGATGTTCAATATACCGTAAGATAACCTGCAGGTAAATAAATCATGGCTGTTGATGTTGCATTACAGGTACATACAAATAGATATCTAATTGTCTGCTGAGTGGTGACCTAACCAGAGCTGCCAACAAAGCTTGGACTAAATAAAGTGTGAGTTTTTAGAAATGTCATGTATAGTCATGGAATAATAATAAAAAAAAAAAGAAAACAGACGCTTGTGGTGCGGCATTTCAAAGAGGGTGATTATGAACCGAAATTACTGGGAGTGACGGACTCATGAGTATGAATATCATCAGAAATATTTCCAATAACTTTGGGCATTTACCTCTTTTATGCCCTTCATGTGTTATCCATTTACTTCCATTCTGCCAGACATGATCAACAGGTGCTAAAAAAGTATCCCTATCTATTCAAAAAGAAATTTAATCCAGGTTATCTCTCGAGAGAGCGTGCTGAAATCTTCCTTTCGCTATAGTTAATTACAGGAGCTCCATTGCAGACTTGGCCAAAACACAAAGGGTAATCCGTTCAAATACTTAGTTTTGACTGTGTGGGACACAATGTAGGCGTATTCAGTGCCCTCAAACTAACTCAGGAAGAGTTTTACCTCGGATGCTCTAATTATCCTAGATCAAAAACACAAATCATGTACCAGAGGTAACTCAGTAAATTAAAATGAAGAGACGTGGGTTCAAATAATCAAAGTGTGCCCTGTAGTACTTTTGCAGTCAGAAGTCTGAGTCCTAAAATTTCCAGTTTTTCTGCCACACGGCTGATGGTGTATTTTCACTTTATCTGACAGCAGGCTGGAGAAATAGAGAGGGAGAGGCAGCTGTCATTTCAATACCCTTCTCTCTTTACATAGTTTTTTCCCACACTGTAGCAACAGCTAACTTTTTGTAGACAGTCTGCCTTGAATTGATGAAGAGGTTGGCGCGCAGTACGCAGTAGAGTGTATATGTGATACTGTTCGTTCACAAGTACTTCCAGGCAGAAAAAAAGGCAGCATTATATGGAATGTAATGCACACTTAAACCATGCTCCTATAGCCACATTTATGTCGTGACGGCATCTCACTGACGTCCAACAGGTACAGTAGTTTTTGGAGACAATATGTGAAATCTGTATGAAAAGAGGGTCCAGAACCAGGACAGATGTTTCCTCACAAGATCCACTGTCTCTCTCTAGGGTGATCAGATTTTGTTTGACAAAGATTATATTATTTGTTTCCTTTGATTTTTCCATCACTTGAAAAACACCTGAAGGAAATGCTAGTGGTTATCCTTCCCTGTGCTGTGGTGAGGAGAATTAAACAAAGTATTGATGCTCTCCATTGTCCCACTTCATCTTTTTGCAACAGGTGTCATCATGCCTCTTTGCCTGCAGTGAACTCCTGCATCTGGGTGCACTTACTAACTCCCACTTTTCAACTTGACAATCCCCAAAACTGTCTACCTGGTTATACACTTCCTCTAGCTTTATTACTTGTTATTTCACCCTGAATGACACCGTGGTCTGATTAATTCATTTTTCGTGGGAGTAACATGAGACGTACTTTAGGGAAATGGAGCATGCAATAGAATGACAAGTACTGAATGACCTTATGTGAGTGCGTGTGTGAATAATGAAGAGTTGCAAATATCCAGAATGCAAAAGGTGGGCTTTTAAAAAAATATATTATTAAAGAGACTATTGATAACAATACATAACTGCAATGAAAAAAAAAAGAAACCCTGTGTGGTGAGAGATGAGCAAAATACACATCTGTGAGCGAGGACAATGCATATCACTAAAAAAAAAAAAAAAAATACTTTGTTTCAACAGGTCCAGATTTTTCCTTTAGCCGTGTTTCTCCAGGCTAGTTTGACTTCGACAAACTTCTGATGTTTCCGAGCTTAAAAAAAGGATTCACACTCCTTCACGGCGCCTCCAAAATCTCATCCGTGTTGAATTTATGACATGTCCTTACATCCCTACGACACTAGAGGGCTCACAGTTCTCACAGTTAAGACAGCTGAGAAGTCATGCACAGTCAAAGGCCACTCCCAGTTCCATGAGTGCAAAACTAAAAAGAGACAATCAAGACTCTCCATCTCCAGTATATGTTTTTGAGGACGTTTGAATGAGACTACAGTTTGTTCTCAGAGAGCAGAGTGGTCCACACTGCTTGATTGTCCAGTTGAAGAGCGAAACACAGTCTATTCTTGAGCTGCGTGATTAAAAACCTTGAGAGTCACTGTGTCCAAGCTTATTGATGACTATGGGTAGCAAGATTGTGGAAGATTCTGCAACAGCATTGACACAAACGGCAGTGTTCATTTCCTTTATCTTCTCTCTTCTCGACTTGAGGAACCTCGTGAGCAAAGTTGTGCATCCGACTCCTCAAACATCCATGCAAAAAAAGGATTCCAACAAGTCAGCAGTCTCCGGCGGACTCGCGACAGTATAAAATGACAACGAAACATCAGTCAATTCACCAGCTTCTTGTAAAGATAAAAACAAAAAAAGGACCAACCAACAGAATAGTTGTTTTGTTTGTTTTTAGGCAGAGTCAGGTCAAGTGATAGGGGTCATGGGGGGGGGGTGGGGTCAGATGATCCGAAGATGTCATAAGGCCACGACGGTGCACGGGTGTTTGAGTTTACAAGGCAGCACTCCTCTGTTGAGCTGGTAGAACTCCACCAGCTGAATCAGGTCGGTGAATTTGGTGGCGCCGTCGTCAAGGCTGAAGAAGACTTGGCCGTCCTCTTCACACTGCCGGTGTCAAAGCGAGCAGCGACACACCACAAGGGAAGACAAAAAGAAAGGACGAGAACATCAGACTAAAGGACCAGAACAATGTTTTACATGTTTGGGCTTCTTAGCAACAAATCACATAACCCATTACTACTCAACATTTTAAAAACCATGTTATATGTTCTTGATTTCCTGGATTTGAGCAACCCTTTTTATTCAAGTAAGACCAAGATTCACATTATCCTTTTAATGGTTTGCCTCCTGGGACTGACAGCTCACAAAAAAACGATGTAATAAAGTAAAGTTATCGGGCTAACAGATGCAACAATATGATCTGTAAGAGAGTACAGCAGCTTTTTGACATAAATCACGATGATCAACACAGCCGTCAAGGTCAAGGTTACTTTTATTAAATAGACATGTTGCAAGGGACAAATAAATAACTAAAACAGCTTTAATAATAACTACTTTCAATATTCAGTGAGCAGTATTTAATAATAGGGATGTGTATTGGCAAGAATCTGGCGATATGATACGTATCATGATACAGGGGGTTTATGATTCAATATATTGCTTGTGATTTTTTTTAATTTTTTTTTAGTTAAATGGCCAAAGTATAAAGAACACACCAACATATGCATAAAATCTGAGAATTATTATTTTGTTTTAACTTTTTTTATGCAATCAGAACAGTGGGATCTGCATTTATCACAGTTGCTGTAACATCCAGCATCATAGAGGGCACATACACTGAGACGACACATCTCTTTGCAAATGAATTAAAGTATTGACTGAGTCCATCTTTGCACGTAAACTATTGAATAAAAATTGAATGTGTTTGAGAATTGATACAGTTCAGCAAAAGGTAAGTTTTCCATATTCCATATTTTCTTACACCTCTATTTAGTAAAAGAAAAACAAAAAAAGTATGTAAAAAAAACAAAAACAAAAACATCATCACACAATAAAAAATACATACCGGTAGTATCTGGAAATGTTTGATTTTCTGGTGATGGCACAACGTGAGCACAAACGCCTTGGGGTTACTCTGACTGACTCTCAGCAGAAACAACCTGTGCAACAAGAGAAAGGAGGACGCTGTGAGAAAGATACTTGGTTGACTTGATTTTATGGACGCATTAAGGAAAAATATATTTAAAAAAAAAAAATAATAATTTAACTCATTTGTGTTTTATTCATATTCAGTTTGTAAGATTAGTTCTAGCTCCAGCTTAGTTACCCATCGACTTGTCCCTGCTGGTGGATAATGCGATGGGATTCTTCTCTGGTTATCCTGCCGTGGAACCACAACTGGGTTATGTGGATGACTGCAGAGAAAATAAAATAAAAAAAAAAATACATTTTGAAATTGTTCATAATATTTCAACTGAAAGAAAAAAAATGTGAAAAGAAGATAATGATCAACAATTTTGTAAATGTTTATTAAATTTACCTGAGCTTAGCGAGGAGTGGTGTAGTGGACTGTGGGAGCCTAATGTGTTCATTCGTTGACTCCTCTTCTGAGAGAGACGCCAAATATAGACAAAACAACAGGGATTAGTTCATGATCTGATCTGGTGCATTATTCTTCTGTATATACAGTTCTTCTCAACACATTGTAGCAACAGTGA
This sequence comes from Sebastiscus tertius, assembly GCA_916701665.1. Classification (NCBI taxonomy): domain Eukaryota; kingdom Metazoa; phylum Chordata; class Actinopteri; order Perciformes; family Sebastidae; genus Sebastiscus; species Sebastiscus tertius. The sequence continues at coordinate 12,849 of CAKAOH010022141.1, forward strand.
AGAAAAAAAATCCAAGTTAAATGTGCAAATTGCTTCACAACAGTCATTACTGTATTGTAAAAATATTTCCTAACCTTAAAGTCAACACTGGATTAAACTGACTTGATTATTGCGGATTGAGATTAAAACAGTCCAAATCCATTACATTAAATCTGACACTTTTCATATTCACCAGCTTCCCCACAGCCATATCAGCTTTATGAACAGACAAACAACTTTTGTCAACTCAAAAAAAAAAACAGAAAAATCAACACTTAGGAAAACTAGCTCTGTATGAATATTTGAGCACAAATAAATAGTGCCATCTGTAGAGATCCTTCGAGGTCCGCTCCGAGCATTATTGACAGAGATAACCGGAAAACTTGAGGTTGTGTCTCACCCTCCACGCGTGTCCCTCCTCCATGGCGGCGCTCTGAGCTTCTACGGGGTTGTCAATGACCCTGCCTATCCTCCCTGAGAAATCCATCGCCACGAGGGAGTTCTCCGATACACTCCGCTAGGGGGAGACAGAGACACATGACAGTCAAGATGTGGATACAAAGTGCAGGCACCAAAGTGCCAGGGTGCAGCTATGTACATATGTAAACAAAGGCAGAGCAATAAAAAGTGGGGTTGCACAAGTTCGGTGATTGTCTCCCTTCTCCTAAACCTGTCAGACTAGTTAGTCAGCTGTTCCTTGTGCATACATTACGATAGTATTCCTGCACAATGTCAAAGATCTGGGAGTTATTCACAGCGATGTCGTTGTAGGTTTTAAGCAGTGAAACTTACCACAGGTGCTGAGAAGTGTGAAAGTAAGGTTTTTCTTTGTTGGGGAATCTTATAATTCTGGTACAACATAATCCCATACTGTAGAGAAAAAAAGAAACACACTGGTAAAGCAACACAATCATCAAAAAATTGTACACCTAATCAAAAAAGCTTTGTTTGTTTTTTGTCACGGTGTTACCTTAAAGAGCCGGAACGCAGTCATCCAACAGGTCCTGCCCTGCTCGTCCTCCGCACACAGTATCCTCAACTCCTTCAACTCCCCTCGACATTTATTGGGCTGCAAATGAACAGAGATAATCATCATCACTACCATCGCTGATGGAAGTAACTGAGCTGACAATGATAATGAGAAAAAGGTGTTTTAGCCATTTGCTCATTTAAGACATTTAACACGTATAAAACTAACTAAAAATAGGAGGTAAATACAGCAATATACCAGAACAGCAGCACTCACTATATACGCATGCATGCCAACGCCCATCTCATGAGACGGGGAGCTGCACGGGATGTCAATCATTCCTCACCTCATAATATTTCATTAGAAATCATCTCCACCTCACTTCCGAGACTTACCTTGATACAGAACTCGTAGTCCGTGGGCGCACCGTGCTGCTTTTTGCCTGTGATGACAGTGAAGATGTTGCTGTCTTCGAGGTCTGCTAGAAACTGTAGATGTCTGGGCTCCTAGAGACAGAAATAATTAATAAGTCAGAACATCACAGAGAGAAACAGCCCAGAGGGTATACTGGCAGACATATGCAATAAAAGGCTGACTCATACGTTTAATCTGGAATATTTACTGTTATTATTATAAAGATTTTCAACGCATTTGAATTCTTTAATGATAAATAATGACTGTAATTTCATGCTGGAAAAATCACAACGAAATATATTCCCTCCCTTGAAGATGAAAAGGTCGAGTTGCTGTTACCTTTGAGGTTCCTTTTGTAGAGCAGTAGAGTCCCGAGCGCCGCAGGAACATGTAAACTTTCTTCCACGACTTCCTCCCCACCTCCTTCACGTACAGAAACCCCTGGATCTCTGGACAGCTACTGGTTGCTAGGAAGTTCTGAAAGAAAGACATGGAGAAGGGGATCAGCACACAAAAGTTTAGATTTATTCCCTCTATAATGTCCTCCTTCAAAAAGGGCCCTCTGCCTCCGGAGGGCAACGCTGGATCACATCTGAAGCCTGTAAGCTCTCTGTCACCGTCACAGCTAGATACTGAAAGCTGCAGCAGACACCATCTGTAGAGGCATCGCAGACGGGAGGCAATTGCTTTTTGTCAAAGAACACAGTGTCATCTGGGCTTCTTGCATCGGTGCAAGACGGACAGCTGATGGTGGAGATTGGCGGCAGCTTGAATTCTAACACGCCACAGTAGCGACAGCGATGAAGCCAGCCATTGTAAAGCCTTGAAGAGGGCCGAAGAAGGCTGAGAGGATCTTGACATTGTCACGTGTATATACAGAACATACACACTAGGGCTGTCAATTAATTAATCGCAAATTAATCATTTTTTATCTGTTCAAAATGTACCTTAAAGGGAGATTTGTCAAGTATTTAATACTCTTATCAACATGGAAGTGGGCAAATATACTTGCTTTAAGCAAATGTATGTATATATTTATCAATGGAAATCAATTAACAACACAAAACAATGACAGATATTGTCCAGAAACCCTCACAGGTACTGCATTTAGGGTAAAAATATATACTCAAATCATAACATGGCAAACTGCAGCTCAACAGGCAACAACAGCTGTCAGTGTGTCAGTGTGCTGACTTGACTATGACTTGCCCCAAACTGCATGCGATTATCATAAAGTGGGCCTGTCTGTAAAGGGGAGACTCGTGGGTACATTCACATATGTTGAGGTCAGAGGTCAAGGGACCCCTTTTAAAAATGGCCATGACAGTGTTTCCTCGTCAAAATTTGGCACAAGATTGGAGCATTTTTTAACCTCCTTCGCGACAAGCTAGTATGACATGGTTGGTACCAATGGATTCCTCAGGTTTCTTAGTTTCATATGATGCCAGTATCTCCACTCTATCTTTAAAACTGAGTCCTCTACAACTTCCGAAGGACTGATTGCGTTAAAAAAATTAGTGGTGTTAAAATGATTTTACGTTAACGTGATAACGTTGACAGTTGTTTTATATAGAACATACAAACATAAATACAGTACGTACAGTATATACATCATTTGTTTTAAAACATTAAATCTAAAAACATTTTTATTTTCTATTTGAAATATAAAAAAAAACGTATTGTGTGACGCAATGTGTCTTACAAGACGAATACAGTACGCCCATTGAATCAACATAAGGTGCATTCCTATTGGAAACCCTTAAAGCCTAAATTGTCTTGTGGGTGTCTGAAGCGTTTGGGAGTTTGCGGTTTCCATGTTTCACAAAAAATATCACACCATGAAGTGGCAGGTTAAGTTATTAGAGCCGATTTGGAATTTGTGGCTGGCGGCTGGAAGCTAAACTGTTCCAGAGGGCTCTTCAATATCTAAAGCACATGTTTCCCAGTGTTTTGGAAACATCCCACAATGGGGCCTCATGCACGAGCATTTTTCCGACATTTGCGGACACGCGGCGTTCATTCTAAAAAAGCTTTCTCCTTGAGGCACTGCACCTCGCTGCTTTGCTTTGACATATGCTACTTGCATAAATGGCAAATATGGCAAACACCTGGCTGAGCTCACGTCAGAAAGCGTCTTGGTTATGGGCAGCACTCTAATTGAGTGCAAAGATCTTGTGTTTAGAAGAAGTCAAACACTGGGGATTCCTGACACGGCTCAGGCTCACCGCATTCCCATTCATTTATTGGCTCCTCTACGTAGAGCATAACGTCTATATTATTAGCAGGGGAGTTAAAAGCTTTCTGTGAGTGGCAAGGATGAAGGGATGGATTCCACTTGTGGTTCTGTCTCTGACAGCTCCATTACTTGATACAGCAGAGAGCCAGACTGCATGTAAACCCTCCATCCATTAAGACCAAAGCTCTTCGAAATCCCAAGAATCTTTTTGTCTCATCTCCTCCCAGACTCCGTATCGTTTGTGAAAGCAGTGCATGATGGCCCGTGAGCAGTCGGCGAAGCAGATAAGTAGCATGACACAAGTGTGTGAATTTGTGCTGTGCAAACATACTGCACGGTAGGTACACGCGAGGAACTGTATGTTCTATTTCTGACTGCCTAATTCCATTCATCGCAAGTGTGGGGCCTGCGGTGCGTGTGCCGAGACAGTCATGTGTCAACAGGGGATCAACGGTAGTTATTACTGCAGGCTCTGACGAGACACACTGTCTAAGGGTCAGAGGTGAGGTATGTCAGCTTTATTGTACACTATGTAGCGGGTGCTGACTCTGAGTTAAACTAAGCCGTGTGCGTGTCAGGAAGAGAAAGCAGACGGGGAGAAACGTGTGTGTGTGTGAGTGTGTGTGTGCGCTGCATGTACCTGAAGGAGCTGAGACGGTGGAATTGTACGGCTGGTTTCCTGGCACCATGCAACCATGTGCTCCGGGAAAAATGTCTGGTGGAGGAAGAAGAAGGTGGAGAGAGACGGAGGCAGACAAGACGGAGAGCATCAGTCACTGTGGCAATAATTACAGGGTCGGGGATTTGTGACAGAAAAAGAAACGTCACGCAAATTTCATTAGCCGGCATAATATTCCACAAGACTTCAAAACGAAGACACACTTTTACAAAGAACACTCCTTTAGAGCAAATTACACCAATAAACTCTTAACTTGAACATCTCTTTTCAGTTGACTGAATGCTTTTAAATACTAGAAACTAAGGCTGAACCGAATGCTTTGAAGCTTCGACCGTTGTATTGTAGCATTCAACCTCCAAATCACTATTCGAAAGCTTAGTTTCTAATTTCTTTTTAGAAATAGGTACGTAATAATAATGTATAAATCCCAAAATAGCCCATGAAATAAAGAATTATCCGAACATTATTCCTTATTCATATCCAACATTAATTATTATTAGTTATTGTCATATGGATGTCGCTGTTTGTAGTCGGTCCCGGGCACTGAAATGGAGGAGATGGACACAGACAGACAGAAGAACATGTCAGCCCGTAGCTCCGCGCTGCTCCGCGAAGCTTCGAAGAACTTCAAATATTTCTCACCGTAGCTTCGAAGCCCAAAAAATTGCATTCGGGACAGCCCTACTTGAAACTATATCCTTTCGGTAGCCATATCTTTAACCTTTCATCTAAAAATAAATAGTGTTAAAGATCACAAAAAAATCCACGAGGAGCTGTTGCCGCAGGTGTATTTGCTTTTACAGGCTATTAGGTGTAACTTATTTCAACAAGAGGACGTCAGGAGGTGACACGGCATGTTAAGAAAATGTCAAAGAAAAAAGCAATTACCAGAGGGTTTCTGAAGAATTCATATTTGGCATAGTTCTTCCTGAAGAGGAATCTGCTGTCGCTGTTCATAGAGGCCTGGACCTGAACCACCAGCTCGTGGTCTTCTAGACAGCGCTCTGACGTGAGACAAGCAGAGAGAGAAAGAGAGACAACAATGAAGGAGGTTAGTATTTATTATTCAGACTATTTCAGATATTGACCACAACTACACTACATATAAGCTTATACTGTTCTGTCAAAGGAGTGGATGGCAATACGTGGCTGTTTTATTCTTATCTGAATATCTTTGAGATTATGATCACAACATTTTTCTCAGTCTGCCACACAAGTACCACGAGATCTCTAATGACCTGTGTAGATATTAGATTTCAAGGGAAAGCCTGTTTAACAGAAAAAGTCTCTCACTTCATCAACAAGTAAATTTGTCTATTTTTAAACACTAATAATCTTATTTTCTGAAAACAACAAAAACATGTCAGTAATGTGAGATTATGTCACCTGTTCCCCGGAAAAAAAACTGAAACAGCATTTTCTAAAACCAGTGCATCCTTCTGTGTTTAAAGCCTGACCATCTTTACAAGTCAAGCCAGGTTCTAGTTACAAGTGTAGCTCAGCCATCGAAAATGTGTTTGACCTAGGGCTGCAACTAATGATTATTTTTAATCTTGCTTAATCGATTCGTTGTTTGGTCTATAAAATGTCAGAAAATGATTAAAAATGTCAATCAGTGTTTCCCAAAGCCCAAGATGACATCCTCAAGTGTCTTGTTCTGTACACAACTTAAAGATAATCAGTTTACTGTCGTAGAGGAGTAAAGAAACCAGAAAATATTCACATATAAGAAGCTGGAATCAGAGAATTTTCGATTAATATGATAGTTGACTACTAATTGATTAATCGTTGCAGCTCTAGTTTGACCTTTTGTTATTCAGAGTAAAGCACTAATGTTCTTTTGCCGATAACTTCCTGCTTACAATTACACACATTTGCACTTCAACTGCACCTCAACGCAGGTTTACAGGACGTATAATATGACCAGTGTGACCACACGCTTAATTCAACCATGAATAAGTTTGGGCGTTATTGAATTCAACATTTAAAAAAGTGTTGCATGGTATTTAATGCTCTAAACTTCGCCTGGTTTTCATTTGACCGGTCCGGTGGTCTAATAGGAAGTTTAGAAATGCAGACTTGGTTCCAACGGCTTGTGCTAATCCAACGAGCTGTGACTGATGATCGGACCGAGGCCTTTCTCTTTCAGTGTGAGGAAAAGAGGCTGTGATTCAACCAAAAGTGTGTCCTCGTACGGATGCGGTCAGAGGTCCTGGTGATTTATATCCTGTGACTGCGATGCCGAGCCCGGTCATGACTCACTCAATTCCAACGGCCTTACAAGTTCTCTCTGTCATGTCTTTAATGAGAGACATCCCCTCCTTTCCCCCGAAGATCTAATTAAAATACTTTACCTTGACTAACTTTTGCAATACCAGTATTTGCTCTGATATCTGTTTTTGATGTGAAATGGAGAACTTCAGAGCAATCTGACTGCACAGATCTATCTCACATCATCATCATTATCATCATGTGTCCCCCTCGTTCTCTCTCTCTCTCTCTCTCTCTCTCTCTCTCTTTATCCCCTCCTCTGTCACAATCTCTTTGACACAGTCGCGGGCGGCTCTTCTTTTCCTTTCTGTTTCATGTTGTCGCCTGTCTGATGAGTCACTCATGTTCGTGACAGTGACTCACCCTGGCAACACTACCTCCCTGTCCCAGAGGTGTTAACCTTTTCGGGGTGACAAGTGGAGGTCAGTGTTACTTATCTCAAAAGGGCCATTTTATCCCATTCAGCGGCGTACCAGCGAGTGGGCAGCGATGTACGGGAATAGGCCTCTCTATTCAAACACACTATTGTTCAGGTCTCTCTGGAACTTCTATTCTCGTCTACCACCCGACCGCATGTGCGCACATGAAGTATCACGGCACATGTATGTGCAGCGCAGACAGACAGTCTGTACTCGCACATGTGAACATGTGCTGGACATACACAAGCAGGGCTCGCACATACTGCTAAAAGCACTTCATATATATATACTTGTAAATGTTCAAAATATTCTTCAAAATATTACGTGATTGGCCAAAACCTGTATTTCTATATGTAGTCAATGATCATTTAAATATATGATTTGATGAATGGAAAGACTCTGTATCAGCAGATACTGCCAAAATGGATTTTGACCATTCCAACTGTGGTTCAAATGACTAACTGCATGTAATGCACACTAAGGCTGCAACTAATGATTATTTTCATCGTCAATTAATCCGTTGATCATTTTCTCAATTCTTCAATTTGATGTTTGGTCTATAAAATGTCAGAAAATAGTGAAAAATGTCAATCAGATGATGTCTTCAAATGTCTTGTTTTGTCCACAACTCAAAGATATTCACTTTACTTTCATAGAGGAGTAAAGAAACCAGAAAAATATTCACATTTAAGAAGCTGGAATCAAAGACTTTTTTTCTTAAAAAATGACTCAAAGCGATTAATCGATTATCAAAATAGTTGGCGATTAATTTAATGGTTGACAACTAATCGAATAAATCGATGAATTGTTGCAGCTCTAACGCACACATTTCTGGTTTTCCGGTGGCTTCTCACACACACACACACACACACACACACACACACACACACACACACACACACACACACACACACACACACACACACACACACACACACACACACACACACACACACACACACAACTAGAAAATAACATCGGTACTTAACGGAGAAGTAATTTAAGCCTTTTTTAAACCAGCTTTTTTCACAGCAATTGTGACAAATTGTGCTGAACATATTTTCTGGAATTTTTGGAATCCACATGTGCACACATCTACAAACAAACAGACGTACGCGCACTCGGTCAGACGGTTACGGATTCTGCAGCGGCAAATGCATAATCCCTCAATCTGACCAATCGGCACGCTGCTGCCGCTTCATCACGTCTCATTTTTCTGAAACTCCCAAAACATAAAATACGATAAGTAGATATTCCAGACCTGAAAGGAATACGGTTGCAGCACAGGTGCGCCGGAATAAAAGGGCTATAATAGAATAGAGTTCCTCCTAGCCAAAAAATTACGTCATTTACACCAAGCCAACCTAACTGTATTTGGCAGCACCGTGTTGGCAGCATGATGAGAAATGTAATCAGATCATGATGGATGGTGAAATATTAAGTTAGAGCGTTGGGACCTGTACTTTAAATAATGCAATATATTTTCAAAAAAAAAGTTTCCTCACGTGACAGCATGACAGCCAAAAATGTATTGACACAATGTTTTTCGCCGTGTCTCTTCCTACGGTGTGTTTCACTACCGGGCCCACTGCTCTATATAAAAACTACACCCCCTCCTCTCCCACATCTGTTAAACTGTACAGACATGAGCGCAGAGCACAAGCTCAACTTGTCTTCCATAAGTGCTTTATAATCGCCCTCTCCTCACGGGGAGGTTGGGTTTTCTAACGTTCAGCTGACCACAGCTTTCCAAGCTTACTGTTATACTGCCAAGTCTAACACAAAATCAACCCCGGCAGAAACGCAAAGTTCTCTTCCTTTCTTAATGCAGCAACAAGTTAAAGATTCCTCGATCAACCTCCCGGAGTAGAGCGCCTTTTTTTCAACTACTGTTTCCTACTTTTTAGACTTTTCCTCGAGTCATTTGACTGCCACATTTAGAGTTCAGGAATATCAAAACAGTGAGTGTTCTGGTCTTGTAGCTTTTAGCGAATGGGAGCAAAAGTGCAGAGCTCAGTGAGCTACGCTGCCATACCTTCCCTCCACTTTTTCAAAAACCTCAAGCTATGTTTACATCTAAATCTATGAAGAATCCACTCTAAAACATGCTACCTCTCTAGCCAACACTTAAATCTGTTACTAGATACTATTCCTCATTTCTGAGTAGTCTCTGCCATCATCCTTTTGACCTTTTTACACTACATTAGTCCTGAGGTCTCTGTCTGAGGGCTTCTATTTTCAGGAGAGTGGTATTGGTGGTATTGCCACTCCTGGTCTAAAGAACCTTTCGCGTGAAACATAGCCTTTTAAACTCTTCATCAATCATCTCCATCACCTCTCTGCCGTGTCATTTATAGTACTGGATCGATAACATTACACCGTCTCTGACACTGAGAGCGGCACAAGTCGGCAAAGGTTTTTGTTACAGTGTTCATCGGTTACATCGCTACATCTCCTAAGCCATAACCTTCAATTATCACCTTCCTTTTAGCTTCTCATCTGCTGGCCCTCCCACAATGAGCCCTAAAATATAATCTTCTGCATGACGATTAGTGTTGAAAAAGTAGTGTCCTGGATCCTTGTCCATACCCAATATGATATTTCTTTAAGCTGGAGTCTCAAAAAGAACCGATTCCATTTAAAAACATCAGTGAAGGATGTCAAACACCACATACGATACCCTC
>CAKAOH010022141.1:27500-42782 GCA_916701665.1 Sebastiscus tertius
TTCAAACATAACAACTACAGGATTATCATAATCCAGAGGTGGGGTCAAGCGTTTGTTTTGCCACAACTAAGTGCCAGGTCTTGTCAGTCAAGTCCAGAGTCAGGTTCCAAGCCATAAAGGTTTGTCCAACTCAGGAACAAGATGTGTTGTTTAACTACAGATACACCGATACCGATGCTGGATCGGATATCGGGCCGATATTGACTCAAATAGCTGGATCGGGTATCGGTGACAATGGGGCCGATCTATTCAATTTAAATTTTGACGAATTTGTTGCTGCATTAAAAAGGTTTACATTTGAATAGCGATTCCTGTTAATTTGGAAGATTTTTTTAACAAGTTGCTGGTGTACGATTTATTATTTTAATATTAAAGAACATTTCAGTAAATGTATATCTATGTGTACATTTGTTACATTTTATTTTGCAAAGTTAGAAAAGCAATGTTTGAGTCCAGCCTGATGTTGCCTTATACATAAAAGAATGATCGCATCCACTTCCAATCAGTGAGGCATACAGCTTATTGATTAAACGCTGGTATCAGATCGGTACTCGGTATCGGTCGATACGCAAAGCCCAGGTATCGCTATCGGTATCGGGACTGAAGAAGTCGGATCGGAGCATTCCTATTATTAATCAAAGGTAATGCCGTTTCATAAGGTAGATACCAAACATAGTTAGTAGTATGCCAATATAACAACAGGTGGCGTAAGGGTAAAAGTGCTCGCACAACCTCCGGCTGCGGAGGTTGATATGTAGTACCTGTTCTTGGTACTTAGTGTTTGCAGATGGGAAGCCAGTGAGGGATCATTATCTCGTCACTGGAATAGCAGCTCTTACTGGTTAGTCAGAGTGAGTCTGCAAACAGGGGTGGGGTCTGGGGGATAGCATGAACCTTCAGTCACATTATGCCCTCCCAGTAAACTCCACTGGAGCGGGGACAACGATGGCAAAGTGCAAGGAGACCTGACCATTCAAGATTTGAAGAAACTGGGAAATTATTTGCGAAAAAAATACAAATTAAATAAATATAAAAAATAAATATGGAAATACCCAACGTCTGCCATGTTCAATCTCCAGTGCGCAACACAACAATCCTAAACAGCATCAAGCTAAGTCCTGTTTAATTCTATGGTTTAATATGGAGTAATACCTTCCAAACTGGTCTTATGTGAAGAGGGATAGTTGGATCTTTGCACACAGAGGTCAAATACAGGTTGATTTTCATTATCCCATGTCAGACATTGGGGTTTGTGTAAAAAGGGGACATCAGAGACACATTTAGGATCATTTATTGTAAGAGGATTATGTAAATAACATGTCCTCAAATGTCTTGTTTTGTCCTAAACTCAAAGATATCCAGTTTACTGTCATAGAGGAGTAAAGAAACCAGAAAATATATATATATTTTTTTCTTAACAAAATTGCTCAAATCAATGAATTGATTATCAAAATAGTTGGCGAATAATTTAAAAGTCGACAACAAATCGATTAATTGTTGCCGCTCTAGTATAAACATAATGCAAGTATGGTGAAAAGAAACACGAGGCGGCTTGGCTGGTGGAGGGACATATCAGGACGAACAGTAGGTAGCTGGTGGGAATAAGTATCTGCTGGAGCAGCATGAATCATCAGAAAAGTATCTGACAGAGATCACCTCATCGACGTCTTTAACTGTGACTGGTGATTTTAACAGTCAGATGATCGCCTGATCGGCTGAGCGCAGGCTACTAATTTGGGTGCGAGCGGATCCTTCATTAGGTGTGGAAATCTTATCTTACAGTGAGGCAATGCCATTAGTCGGCCTTGCGAGTGGAAGGAATGAGAAAGCAGACAGAGATGACGGTGGAGTGACACGTTTCAACTGACCTACTCTACTTCTTGGTCTTCTTCTAGAATAGTCATGTGGGTGAAAAAAAAAAGGAGGCAGACAAAGGTGAGAGAGAAAGAGAGAGAAAGACAGAAAAGAGAAAACAGAAAGAAAGAAAAGTCTTTATCTTCTAATGCTTTTAAAGTGTGTCCTCATTTAGATGGAGGCGCAGAGAAGAGCGGGGCCTCTCAACCTCTCTGATGACTCAGGTCTGATAACTGCCATGTGATGTAATCCCCCAGGGAGAGACTGAGAGCTTCAGGCAACACACACACACACACGCACGCACACACCGTCAGACACACAGGCACCCAGATGTGCTCGCTTGCACGTCCAGAGATATGCAGACACATTGCGTAAGCACACACATATTGTACATTTTGCGTATTGAATATCTGCACAGGACTATACACGCACGCACACACACAGAGACAGCTGGACAGAAACCGGCGCAAACAAGACAGAGAAAGCGAACTGCACTGTATGAGAGCGTGCTTTGTGCAAACTGAAGTATGTACACAAGCGTGTATGTGTGTGTGCACACCCGGCAGCTCACACACACACACACACACACATCCATCTCTTTGAGAATTGGCTGCTGGTCTATAAATAGCTCCACTGGTATTACGTACACATTACAAGCCATTACATCAGATAGGAGTTACTGTGGCAGATTACAGTTCTGAGAGACTATTAGCCATTAGGCATGCAAGCCCGCGCACACATTAGGATCCATTACATGTGGGCAATGTTGTGAAGCAGATGAAAAAAAAAAAGGCAGGCAGGCAACCTGGATAACAGCTGCATGAGGGAGAGGAAAGTCAAGTGCTGTTAAACAGCATCATGGAAAATCAACAGTTATTGCCAAAAAGACAGTATCATCTAGTCACACCAACTATTCATATGTAAATTCAAAACTGATGTCAACTCTTCCGACGAGGAAATTCTTTTCCGATTAACACGCACAGGGAGTTTCTTGCCCTGAGTTTAGCCCTCAGGCTGTGTATAATTATGGCCTACTCTAACCTTAACCACAGCCCTTAAATGATCCTTAACCAGCTATAACCTCAACATCTGATTGATTAAGCTTGTTGGTAGCAGTATGCACAATATTTGGTGCAAAAAGGATTCACTTGCTGTATTCTCAGAGCTCACACAGTCTCGTACACTCTGCTACTACTATTTGTGACCCATTAACCCGGGGGTTAGTAATAAAATAATGATTTTAAAGAGATTGACTAGGTATAATAATGGTTAATGGCAGTTTTTAGATATATTCACGTCAATATTACATGAAAATGAAGGGTCCCTGGAGAGAGACCTAATTGTATGAGCAGGAAGCAAGATAAACGTTCCATGCATGCTAGATACTACGTACCCAATATCTGCACTATTGTTCAACATAGTTTAGTGAATAAACAGCAGTATGTATCTTTTCGGACACACTGAGCAGTAATTTACGTCGCCACTTCCTGAGAGCCTCCTTCCGGGATTGAGACGTGTAACCATGGTAACCTGTGCCAACCACAAACAACGGTTTGTGAGAATCAAAGTCGGAATTGATTTTAAAAATACATTACACCTAGCGAAGTGAAATCTTTAGCATATACTTACAGTTAAATTGAAGCGTTATTGATGTTACAGAGCTGTCCATCATCATCTGTTTTGAACGTTGTCGTCACTACCGCATTGCATTGTGGGATATTTATGCTGCCGTAGTATCCATTGGTTTCATACCAAGGTTTCGGACATACTATTTTAGTGTACTAAATAGTTAGTGTGGAATTTTGGACAGTTTTTAGGATGTAAAAAATGAGAAAATGGAGGGTATGAAACATTAACATTGTTGATTATTCCAACAGAACCAAGTCAAAAAAAGCTATAAACTATAATTTCTTTGTATAGAAACATTTACAGTTGTGTACAGAATAGAATATCTACATACATTTCCAATTTCAATCCAATGTTGCATTGCCAGTTTTATTGCACAAGTATCTATTTGTCTTCTACATAGAAACTTACACGGTGCTGGCTTTTAGCAGGTCAACAGTCTTGCCAAGACAAACCCCTCCACTGTCAACATTTAGCTATATCTGCTCTGTCTCTGTCTCACAAAACCCCCTATTGGTGTTGCCAAAAAAAGAACTGTAGCCATTGATAAGCTGATTTGGCTCACACGACCCAGCCCAGCTTCATATTCCCATTAACAAATGCTCTCCATAAAGCCTCTCCGACTGTAATGTGGTGCTGTGTGTGGTCCTGGCCGCCCCTGGAAACTAACGTCCGGATGATGAGATGGAGACACAGAAACCTGAATGGGCCTCGGACAATCGGCCGTCCCCGCTCAGCGCCTGTACTCAGCAGTAGTGGGAGGCACTAGCCAAGAAAACTCTGCTGACTCATGAGGAAGGGACGGTGAACTGTCCCTTGTCATCCAATTATCGCGTCAAATTAAGACCCAAGACATAGAGGCCTATCTGGACTCAGCGAAGCAAAAGAAGGCAGAAAGGGATTTAGTAGGCAGGGGACAGAGGGAGGGAGGAAAGGGAGGAAGGAAGGAGAGAGGGAGGGATGGTATAGAGAGAGATGTATGGAGAGAAACGTAGGAGGAAAAGACTCCCAGTGCACACTGACAATACAAAGTCATGTACAGTGGCAGACTGCCATCCCTTCCACTGTGCAGCCATGCATCAAACCATACACTGTATATTGGGTAGTTAGTTATCCCACAGAGCCGGCTCTGTCTCCAAATAATGGAGTCTTAACGCCCACTCAGGGTATTAAGACTCGGGTAAAATTTAATTAGCAATGCAGGTCAGGTTGCACAAATTTAGGTCAGACTTTTGGACAAGTCACAAAAAATATTATATGTATATATATATACACTCACCGGCCACTTTATTAGGCACACCTGTTCAATTGCTTGTTAACACAAATAGCTAATCAGCCAATCAAATGGCAGCAACTCAATGCATTTAGGCATCTAGACGTGGTGAAGACGACTTGCTGAAGTTCAAACCGAAGAAAGAGGATTTAAGTGACTTTGAACGTGGCATGGTTGTTGGTGCCAGACGGGCTGGTCTGAGTATTTCAAAAACTGCTGATCTACTGGGATTTTCACGCACAATCATCTCTAGGGTTTACAGAGAATGGTCCGAAAAAGAGAAAATATCCAGTGAGCGGCAGTTGTGTGGACGAAAAATGCCTCGTTGATGTCAGAGGTCAGAGGAGAATGGGCAGAGTGGTTCGAGATGATAGAAAGGCAACAGTAACTCAAATAACCACTCGTTACAACCAAGGTATGCAGAATACCATCTCTGAACGCACAACACGTCGCACCTTGAAACAGATGGGCTACAGCAGCAGAAGACCACCCGGTATATATACAGTATATCTATCACAACTGAAGGTAGAGGCAAGGCAAAAATGTCTAAGTTCAGTTAAATAGTGGCTGCAGTGCAAATTGTGCTTCATGGAAAAGAAAATATTTTGCGCTCAACCAAAGATATAAACATCTAGAACTAATGTCAAAAGTACGAAAAAGAGACTGCATATCCAAATCTATTAGAAAACTCTTTCTTTAGTTATAAGTCCTTGCTCAAACACTTTTGATGACCATAGTTTCTTGATCTTGTAGAACAGAATCAGTCATTTTTCAGGAAGTTTCAATGGAAAGCTGCCCCGTCATCCTTGCGATTCATTCATGAATTCCATATTATCATCAGCTGGTTAAAAGGTGAAACAAATCCTTGTTTACTTACATTATATTTACACATGCACGCTGTATTGCAACACACTTCCTAAAAGGCCATCTAGACGGGGGTTATGATGATGCCAGAACAATCTCTCCCTTATTTATTGTGACTACCTGCTGAGAAGCACCCCGCATGGAGCCAAATATTTTACCAACAGGAGTAAAAGTGGGGGCGGATGCTTAATTGTGCACCGGGGCCGACTGCCAGCAAACCCCGGGCAGCAAATGTCCTTTCAGAGACCACTGCTGATTTGGAGCCATTGTCCAATTACAGCAGGGGGTGCAGAAGGACGGGGCAGAGGGATTTGTGATTGGGCTAACAAAGGATGAAATCACTGGCATGATTTTGGCAATATACTGGAAATGGTCCACCGGTTGGACGGGAAGCGGCGGCGTTGTTGCACGGTGGCCTCGGGACAAGTTTAGACGCAATATCTACATGAGAGATCGTTGTAATAATTCTGCGACTGAATGATCGTAAAACTATAATAAAAATATTGAATAATGGGAGAACAAAAAGTAAAAGGAAGACAGAAAGAGATGTTCATCATCTACAGGTCCTTGTGTCCCACGAGAGGACTACCAGTATCACAGGCAACTATAAACAATCATTTCCCATTCAGAGGATTCTCAGTATGTGCCACAGTTCAGTACAAGCTGTTCCCAATAACGGAGAGTTTTCTCTGGAGATGCCAAGATCACAGTGCCACAGTTCTGTCTGTCACTTTCTCTCTGTACTGAAACAAATCCCTGAGCTCTTTGAGTCCGGTCGCTTGTCTGTCTTTGTCTCCATATTCCTCTGAAGGGGGCTTTTAAGCCATCACGCTCGTTCTTCGATATCAAAGCCCGAAGGCCACAGCTACATTTGTAACATCATTTTATTTCATCCTTTTTGCCGGCTCACTATCCGTGTATTATTTAGGCTTTAAATAAAAAGTGGCTTATCCATGATCCCTAAGTATTAAATTATTCTATTAATTCAAGTATGTAGACGAAACGTGTTAAAACTCGAGCCGTCTCCCTGAGTTGAGGTCCAATAAGAGTTGATTTCTGTAGTAATCTGATGAGTGTGTTACATAAATAACACAGAAGCACTTTCAAACTTTGTTTGGTAGCAGTATGCACCAGGGCTGACCCGAATGCTTCACTGCTTCGAAGCTTCGACCGTTACCATGGTAATCGACCTCCCAGGCAGTATTTGAATGCTTTGTTTTTTGTTATACTACTGTATATAAAAGTATGAAATAATAATAATGTGTAATCCCGAAATAGCCCATGAAATAAGGAGTAATCCCACAACATTATTCATTATTCAGCATGAATTATTATGAGTTATTCTCAGACGGTTATCGCTGTTTGTTATGTGTAGAGGTGTGTGTGTGTGTGTGTACAGTAGTGCGGCAGCGGCGCTTCGAATATTTCTCACCGAAACTTCAAAGCCCGAAAAATGGTATCCGGGACAGCCCTAGTATGCACAGTGAACTTATTAACAGTTAAGCAGGTACATGTCAGATGAGCAATACAGTAACAAAATCTAATAAAAACCCATCATGTAATTAATTTACAAATTCATTGTTACAATTTTTATAAAGCTGTCAAAATATCACTGGCTTTAGCAGCTTTTTCAATTCCTCATTTTCTATTCTTCTTCTGCCTATTCCTCTCTCTTCCCTCCTTTTCACAGCAGCAGCTTCAGAAATCTGAGCTGTCCTACTTTCCCTAAGAGAGAGAGAGAGAGCGAGAGAGAGAGAGAGAGAGAGAGAGAGGGAGAGATGCAGTCTCCATGACCTACATGAGTCCAACAGCTCTGTTCAGCTTTGGCCAGATGAAATGCCTACAGGCAGCAACACATTGCACTCTTTGTGAAACACATGGACACAGACAGTTGCATGCGTGTACACCTGTATTCGGGCACATATGGGTGTGCATGAGCCTGCGGAGGACACAAAAACGCAAAATCTTATGCTAAAAGAAAGGGCTACTTGTGTTATACAAAACTTCTGAGTAAAGTTTGTTAGACTAAACCTTATCTAATGAGTAAAAGAGGTTTTCAATCAAAAGTGTCATAGTCAGTAGGAGATATTTGCAAAAGAGCACACACATTTGATACTCTGACAATCTAAAATACAGAGACAGAGATGGAGGAGAGAGCTACTGTAACACCATCAGAGATTCCCATTAGCTGCAGCAGTAATGGGACCTCGCTCTATTAGCTGGGTGAAAGTTGTGGCTTCTAATCTTACACTGTCTGCCGTCTGGGACGCCGAGTGAGGGATGGACCATTAAAGGTGCATCATCCCCAGTGCTTGGGTGGTCCAGAATAGGGATGTGCATTCCAAGTAAAAATACTATTCGAAAATCACTGGGTATTATTCTAATAATACACCCCCCTCCCACACACACATATATTTATTAAGCTAAATTCAATTAATTATTAATATTTAAGGTTTGTGGTTTGCTACCATTACCTCAATGAACAATTTAAAATGCTCTGAATAGGATTCCCTCGTTGATACATCACTAAAAAAAAAATTAACTGTGATGACATAATTTTTATTGCCGTGGTGAAAGGGACCTGATGTACATTCATGTCTAGGGCCGGCTTAAGGCATAGGCCATATAGGCGGTCGCCTAGGGCGCCACCTTCTGGAGGGCGCTGGTTGCCCTCTAAAAAAAAAAAAAAAGAAAGCCGGTGGGCGCCCTTCCTCATTTTTTGAATCGAGGTAACAAATGAACCGATAAATGAATAAAGAAATTCACTTTTCACCTCTGTAACTCTCGTTGTTGTAGTGCGACTGACTAAACACTTTTAAGCCGACAATATCAGGGACCAATTGATTATTTATATTATAATAAATACAGATATTTATGAAAATAAAAATCTTAATTTTGATCTGATGTGTGTTCTGGTTTGTGGCCACATGCGGCTCTTTAGCTCCTCTCCAGTGGCTCCCTGTGGATTTTTAAAAATGGAAATGAATAACTGTTTTTTGCTTTCATTTTCATTTTAATTTATCATTGTTGTAGGTCTATGGTACAACTGAGTATTAGGGGATTGAGGACATTGAGGGGGAAAAAATGTATCTGAGATTTCGAGAATAAAGTCCTAATATTACGAGAAGTCATAGGTTTACGAGAAAAAAACTCATAATATTACGAGAATAAAGTCACAATACTATAAATTAGTAATTTTATGTTATTTGTTTCTAAAAGTTATGACTTTATTCTCATAATATTACTTTTTTTCCTCGTAAAGTTATGACTTTATTCTCATAATATTATGACTTTATTCTGGAAATCTCCCTCGTACATCTGTCGTACATTTGCACTTTGGCCCTCACTGCATTAGACTTACATACTATATACTGTTACTACTGTGTTACCTTCATCACAATGCTCAAATGTTCTGCGGCTCCAGACATATTTTTTATTTATTTTTTGCCTAAAATGTCTGTTTTGATAGTAAAGGTTGCTGACCCCTGGGCTCGGGTTAGGGTTCTGGGGGGTTGAACCCTAACCCTAGAGCCGGCCCTGTTCATGTCTACTGTATCTGCCCTTATTGCTTTATTGATTGGCGGGCATTATTTAAACTACTTTGGGAAACTACCTGTCCTGCTTGGTTTCCAATGAGCTTTAAGATGATCACACTCTGAAATAAGTTTGGAGTTGATGTTTCCACTCAGAAAAAAAATGGTCAGTTTGAGATCAGAAGTTGTTGTATTTACTTTAGTCACAATGTGTGCTGTGCACGAACTCAGTGAATGACCTGGTCAAAGTTTCTGAACAGCTTCACTCAAATACACCGTCTCTTGATCATTTTTAGACATTGTTATTCTTACAGCACCATGTTTGGCAGCTGATAACTTTGTTTTTGTAAGGCTGTATTTTGCTTTGTAGCATATAGATGTCTTTCTAGTGTCCCCATACTTCCTCCTCTGTGCTTGTATTATGCAGCAGCCTATAGCTACAGTCCCTTTCTGATGCCTGTTAGAAATCAATTGTTGTGAGCATTTCAGCAGCGACAACATTGTTTTTTTACGCATAATCACTACAGCTGGAATTTATTTTAAGACTGCTGCTTCTTCGTTGGCTCAGGGCTGTCACATGGTGCTCATCACATGCGGTTTTTCCCGTAGGCAGTGGATGTTAGCTGCAGATGGCTTAGCGGTTGCAGTGACACTGACCCATTTTTACTGGAAGCGAGTAAATTAATTTAGCATGTAATAGGATGATTTTCAACCAACTGTTTGTGTCTATGCATAAGTGGGCTACTTCTCCAAGCGTCTGCCACCAAATAAGTTCCTCTAGGATAGTCTTAATTTTGGTGGGACTTAAGTATTTGCAACAGTGTCTACCTCATGGCACATTTTATAAAGCACTGCCCTTGGTAATATACTAATGCGCTAAATTTCAAGGTCTTTATGCACAAGTTATGTGATGGTGATCTGCTCCCAAGTGGCTTTGTCCGGTGCCAAATTTTAAAGTCGTATTTATCTAAACCGAGCCATTACTCAGACGAATCATGCCAGCCCACCTTTAATATTCAACAACAGGCCATGTGTATAAGTGTGTGCCTGTTTGTGCGTGTGTGTGTGCGTGTGTGTGCGTGTGTATGTATGGCAGTAGCAGGTCGAGGCATGTTTCCATTTAGCAGCCGGGGGATAAATATGGCCCTGACACATGAGATGTTCCAGACTCGACCACAACCTGCCTGTCTCTTCTCCAGGTAGCATTTGTTCAACAGCGGTCAAATGATTTGTATTTCACAGCACCGAATGCTGCAAATCCGCTCAATGCAATTTGTGTATACGTTGACATGAAAGTGTCTGTTTGAGAAAGAGAGCAGACAAAAGGGTTACTGTGCTGCCTGCATGCTCTCTTTACCTCTGCCACAAAGGGCATCAAATAACATGCATGTGTGTGAGTGTGAGTGTGTGTGTGTGTGTATGTGTGTGTGCCTATGGCTCAGAGACTAGATGTAATGTTAGGAATAATGAGGCCAGCAGGCAGGCAGGCATGCATCAACTATACACACATGGATGCCCGCACGCACAAGCTCAATAAAACATCCAGTTTGAGCGCATTATTTATACTCACATCAATTACAAATAATCACAAAGATATAAACAATCCAAGTGGCATAAACAGTGCAAATCACACACCACAAACATATAAGCGTGACTAGCCGGTGATTACGCAATACAACAAGTGTCTGTGTGTGTGTGTGTGTGTGTGTGTGTGTGTGTGTGTCGTATTTCCCTTTAAGATCCATTTAAAAGCAAGCTGGCTGCTGGAGGAGTGAGCCAGCAGATTTCTGGCGCTGCGTCACCTTTGATCTCCGCACAGTGCGGCCTGCAGAACACATCAGTGCTACAATGAGAAGCAGAACACACACGCACATAAACATACTGCCTAAAGCTCTCACAGATGCACACGCATACGTATCCCTGCTTGTAAAAGACAAACATACATATAGGCGCACGCTTACACACACACGCACACACACACGCACACACACACACACACACACACAATACACAAAACTGAACCTCCCCACAAGCCGCACTTTTAAAAGACACACACTCGTGCACGCGCCCACAGACGTTCCCACACATTGGGGCCAACGGTTTGGGCATCGACAGCATTCCACTCTGCTTTTCCGTTTACAGTGGAAAATTCTGCCCTTTGACCCGGAGTAGTTCCAACATCGAGGAAGGAGGCAGCCAAGGAATGCCGTGCTTCAGCGCAAACAGAGAGAAAGGAGGGATGGATCGATGCCCATCGTTTATATACCGCCGGGTGTTTCTAGTTTAAATCCTGCTGCCTTTCTTTTCAGCGACTAGAATGGCTGCTTCAAGTATTCACTGTGTAAAACTGTTTGCTTAAATTGGTAATCCACTTGTGGAAGCTAATGTTTATACTTTACAGACATCACTCGGCAGTGAAGTGACTTCATTTACTAGCAGCTAAAGAGCCAGATATTTTCTTTCACGAATTGGTGGAGACAAGAACGGGGAGTGAATATTGAATTTTCATTAATCAGGTGGACACAAGCAACAAATAGCTGATCTTGCTCTGTGTCTGCTCGTTCTCTGATGTGTAAACAAAACCACTGTTTGCTACAACACGTTTGCCATATCGACTTCATAAGATGATGAAATGTCAGCGTTGTATTTACAACTTGTTTTGGCCAAAATATCAATTTACTGCAGGTTTAAATTTACGTTTTAAACACAATTCCTCACATTTTCCCAACACAACACAGAAGCATACATAGACTGGGATAGGGCTGCACGATTTTTAAAATATCGAATTGCAATTATTTTGACCGATATTGCAATTGCGATATGATTTGCGATATTGGAGGGAATGATATTTTTTACATCATTATTCTCATTTTCACTGAAAAACATATTAAAATGATTATAGTGTGATTTTTGCAGGGATCTGTACCAAACAAAGATGTTTTCTTAAGTCTAGAGAATATGATGTGCAGGCCAAGCCCAGTCGCACAGCAGTTCGTGAAATAGTCACGAAATTGAATGTATTGATTCGTGTACATAAACACAAATTGCACATTTCTTTCGTGAATTTTTTTCACGAAAAAAACCCCCCACAGGACTTTCACCAAGGAGACTGGTGTTCGTGTCCCGTGTGAAACCTCAAGTTAAAGCTGATTTCTTTGCCGCGTAACTTTTGTACTTAAGTTACGTCGCTTCTAGAGTTATTTTAACCCAATCCACGATCTTTTTCTAAACATAACTAAGTAGTTTTGTTGCCTAAGCCTAACCAAGTCGATCTGTTCCTTAGCCTAACTAAGTAGTTTTATTTTGAAAAGACTGAAGCGGAAATTGACACGTGCGTCACGTGTTGTTGAAAGTCATGCTGAGTGTCACGAGAAAAAAAAGGAAAATTTGTGTATGTCTATGTAGACAAGTCAAATAGATTCAATTTCGTGACTATTTCACAAACTGTTTGACGCACATTTAGTCTTTAACAAATATTGCGCCTTCTGCGATTTGAATATTGCAGTAGGCCATAATGTGATTTTGATAACATTTTCGATTAATTGTGCACTCCTAGGCCAGGAATATGTTGAAAAACTTTCCCTCATATAAAAGTTTGGCCACTTACAGATTTTCTTCCAGCTGCTGGGGCGGACTGTTTGAGTGAGTGTATGCAACATTCATATTCTGCAGCATATCAGGAGTCATGATAATGATATTTTAGAGTCTTTTCAGCAGCTTGTACGACACTGAGAATCAAAGGGAGACGGTATGCTGTCTGTCACATTACTGCATCGCACCTTCCCGGCTACTTCCTTCAGCCCAGAGTGAGTAATTGAATTAAAGCTGGTAGTGGTACTAGTATAATCGATTAACTACATTTCAATCTTATTCATTTAAAAACAGGTTGCATGATTTTCTACGAGCTGATATGGAGGCTGCTAACATCATGAGCTCATCGTTTAAATTATACTTCAGCACAGTACACTTGATACTATGGTACTTTTTTTTGATAAGTAGGTGTCACAGCTTTGAAGTCTGGCTAACTCGACTGGAGACACAGTCATGCAGAGAGAGAGCGAGAGAGCGAGAGAGCGAAAGAGCGAAAGAGAGAGAGAGAGAGAGGTGAGGGAAAAGCGAGATGAGGTGGAAAAGTGATCAGTATCACCAAATGTTAATGATCCCATCAGGGATACTGTACTTCAGCAGATTCCAAGAATACGATTCAGATGAGAAGTCGACAGAAAAGGATATAACAAGTAATAATAATAATGAAAATACAGCCAAATGTATTCCATATATTTATATTATGTTCAGTATGTATGTGCAGCACATATAGATTCATTCACGTATCATCCACGTTCAAAAGATATGTACAAAAATGCTTATGTGCATACTTTGGCACAAAACTGCATCCTGATTATAAATAAATAAATAGATGCAATATTTGTATAACCCCAAACATACTACATACTCAGCCATCTCCTGCTGTTAATGCAAGAGTTTGCTTAAACCTGCGTGCTATAGAAAAGAAAGCAGTAGCCTTATATTTTAGTCAGTCCTGTGCAACTAGACAACGATGCTGGCACTGAGCACCAACAGCTCATTTGCTAACATTATTAGTGCCAACCCCAACCTCCACTGCCTGTCTGGCACCGTGCGCTATTTTAGGCCTCTTACTTCATCATGTGTGAATAAGTATTCATCAAGTGAGCTAATTTGTCACAGGACACGCCGCACAGTACTCAAGATCAACAGGAATGTTGGCTGGACGAAAAGTTCGGAGTAAAGAACAAAAAGATGACAGAGGAAGATTTGTGACCGACAGAGTGAGATAAACACTGGCAAGACACAGAGAGAGATAGATAGACGCACCAATAGAAAGATAATGAAATGCAGACTAGAAAGGGAGGCAGAGACAGGGTGTGGGGATCCAGCCATACCATAGAGCACAGTGAGCTACAGGACATCCAGTCCCAAGTACAGTAAATCCAGCAAAATCTGGCAACCCAGTGATCAAATCAGTGTTCCCACACTAGAACGACTGGGGCAGCTATGGGAACACGGTGTCCAAGTAAGTACATAACGGCACTCTCTATTGCACTACTGAGGACAGACTGTCAAGACTCTAGACTGAGAAAATTAATGGATATACTAGCTAACTGCCTTGCATTCAAGGCTTCTTATAGGTTTTTCCATTGCACGACATGGATTACACGGGCCAAGCTCCTAGTATTTTCTTAAGGGTAGCGCGGTTGTAATACCTGCTCCCTGGCCAGTTGGCTCTATACGGGATGTATGGAGGTTTAGACTGCCATAAAGCCCGGATTTTGTTGGTAGTAATCCTTAGCAGGCTACAGGAAGTCAGTTTTTCTAAGGATATGTGCCCATCTGTGCACACTTTCACACATACCACACTGGACTGGTGCCAGTGCTCATAGATGGCAGCTTCCCAGTTCGATGTTCTTAATCATCCTGCAGCTCCCAAATTAAACCAAATGTATTCATTCTTGTATGTTTCATTGATGCTACACTTTCAGAACAACAGCTTTTAAGATTAAGTTTGGCACGCACACACCTGCCGTAAACACGTCAGAAACACTTCTGCAGCATCACCTGGACGGTGTGAGCGGCTACATTACTTTAACGCTGCGCTTTCCTTATTTCTAGTCATTTCACTGCATCTCTATTATCAGAGTTTCCGTTTGAAAGCTACGAAGACTAAAAGTGGGGAAATGGAGAGGGACAGGAGGGAGAGGAGAGCGGAGGAAAGTGAGGTAATTGGGAGTCATATGGCCGTGTCAAACAGCGTGCCCAGTGATTCCTGACAGCCCAGCGCTGCGTCCTCGTGCCTCCTGCACGGAGGCCAAGGAGTGAGGTAAGGAGGGAACCGAGGGACACGAGTATGAGAGTTTGTCAGAAAGCGCCCGGAGGTTGGAAAATTCAGTAAACTAAACAAGAGAAACTTCTCACCAGCAGGCTGGCTGAAGGTTTTGGAGGGCAGGGAGAGGGGCAGATAGACACAGACCGACAACCAGAGATAAAGACAGAGAACTGGCACAAAACAGAGCACATGTGGTTGGAATGATTATGGTTAGAGGTCTTGGGAGAGTGGGCTGGGGGGGGCTGAGGGGGGGGGGGGGGGGGGGGGGG
>CAKAOH010022141.1:42802-60346 GCA_916701665.1 Sebastiscus tertius
TTACCTGCCCACCATCCCACTTGTCAAACCCTAAACAGATCTGAACCACTCAAGGGAGGAATATGTGTTTGCAAGAAAGCAGTGTTACCGCTGTTCCACATGCCTCTGGAGCTGGACCCCAAAAGCACATGTGTGTGATGAGACGGCTCCGCGGGAGGTTTTTTTTTTTAACAGAAAGGTGCTGAATTGAATTTCCACTGCAGAACAACCACAATGAGACATACTTTCCATTGCCATCAACAATGGATAGACACTGCCAATGCTGTAAATAGTTTACAGAACACACAAAGACAAACAGGCGGACGTGAGCGCAAACACACACACACACACACGTCTAAAAAACAAATACACCCATATGCATGGATGGATGCACAGCAGTTTACGCAAGGGAGTTTTCCACGGCTCTTTCTCAGCATTGACTCTTCATTGAAAAAGTTTGGAGGTCCATGCAAAACGAAAACCAGTAAAAATGTCTAGCAATGGTTTACCTTTACAGGCATTTCAGTATATTCTGAGCAGATGTATGGCGATGTTTCAACACATGATGAAAATGTTCTTTTTTACACTCCACGTGAACTCTTCTTCTCTCACGTGACTGACAAAATTATAAAGCTCCTGTAACTAAACTAACTCATGTTGCACAAACAAACGTCTCACAATGAAATGAGCACTGTGCATAGAAGATAAAGTAAAAAAAAAAAAAAAAAAAAAAAATGGAGCATGGGTTCACTTCTTTTGAGGTCTCTTCTGTACGACCAAAAAGAAACCGGAATTGTTATATTTAAATTATACTAGGGGAACGATATATGAGCATTTTTTGTGAGGTTTAAGTGTGCAGACATGTTTGGGTTTTAAGACAAAAATCCATTCATTCCTGCTCTTTAAAGGACTGGAAATGGGAAACAGGACTGCTGTGATGTGGGGCCATAACTGTGGTTGATGTCAAAGACAGATCTAGCAGCCTCGAATAGAGCCGAGTGGCTCGAAAAAAGCACACTTTTACAGACACTTCATCGTAATGTATGATCACAGAAATAATTTACCTCCGCCGCCAATCTCCAACTCCCCTGCCCCCTTCCTTTAATCCCCCACTCCACTTCCTGGTTTATACTGCACCCTTAACAGGCCGTGTGGGAATTCAAAAACCAACAACATTCCCGTCCCCGAGCAGGTCGACCAGTCTAATAAATTGGTTTCTGAATATTTACCAGACACGCCTGCTTTACTTACACGGAGCCAAAGTTATGTCGCAGCTAATAATTCAATGCAAAGCTCATAACCACTTAGTAAGACATTAATCTTTGACCTCTTTACCGTATGAACTAAGACTTACCAGGCAGTGTTGAATTTATGCAACAGCTAGCTGTTCGAGCCTGTGACATTCCCACAAAGAGAGGAACAACTTTCCCGCTTGTGACGACGAGATCAAAATGTAATCTTTCATGACTCAGTCCGACATTAACAGTTAAGAGATTTATTTATGTCACAGGGTGGTAATTCAAAGCCACAACTTCCCAACCCTTAAAGCATTTACTGGATGCCACAGGTTTATCAATTCATCGCGTGATTTATGAGCTGACGTTTGAGAGAGCAGAGCAGGTCATATTACACGCAGGCTTGCATTTTGGCACATAACGACTTCACTGGAACTGCAGCCTATGATCTCGTACCATAACAGCCATGACCAGAGCAGACCAGAATCATAGCCAGGGGGAGTATTTATGAGAAATAGTCCGCCCTCACATTACTGTAAGCCGGTATGTTACTGTAACCAGCATTGGCTGGCCCCATGTGAAGACCATTAACAGGGACGTTGGGGGGACTCTGACTTCCAGGAATAGACAGACCGAGTCTCGAACTTGTTGTCAACACATGAACACACAAACAGGCTCACTGAAATGCAGCCATGTGTGCAGGTACACACACACACACACACACAAACACACACATATACGGTCTCTGCTCCTTCACACTTCACCTCACTCTTTTTTTTTTTTTTTTTTTCAAACAAAGCCGCAAACCCCTCTCGAGCACACACATGCACTGTACAGTACAGCGCTATCACGTGCAAGCAATCAACATGCCTCCAATGAGCAAAACACGGGGCAGATGCAGAAGCAGGGAAAATTCCTAAATGCTTATGTCCGACACACTTGACCACTAAATACAGCTGATTTATGATATTCAAATGCAAACTGCATCCTTCAAAACAAGTCACTCGAGTCACACATGTCTCAGTTATCAACATAAAAATAAATCAGCTGGTGTCTCATATCCTGTTTTGCTGACACGGTTGCCCGTATCGTATGGAGATGATGTTTTGTATCCAGTGCAACCACACCAAATTATAATGCGTAGTAAAAATATGAAACCCATAAAAGAGCTCTGCTGGGAAATATTCAACTTAATTCCTGAAAAAAGTGTGTGGAAAGTTCCTACAGTGTGTCTTCGTAGGGGTTTGACTTACATATATGTCAGCGGAGGGTTCTCCAGGAGGTAGAGACCCAGGACTGAGGACAGGGGAGCTGGCTGGACTGCAGAGCTCGGGGAAGGGGTTGGGGATGGCTGGGAGAGACGATGTCCTCAGCTGCTGCTCCTCCTCCTGCAACCTCCTGGACAATGGACAGAGGAACAGAACGTACTTTTAGTATTATCCTGTGTGCATCGCTAATAAAAAAAATATGCACTGAAGTCTAAGGTCGTGACCTGGGACAGCCTCTTGCAAAGTGAGATGGGAGAGCTTTGAAATGAGAGCTGCTGACACATGTGAAATATGTGCGAGAGAGAGAGAGAGAGAGAGAGAGAGAGAGAGAGAGAGATGGAATTAATAAAGCATTGCTGTACAGTATCCAGGCTCATGTCTGTTTCCATCTGATCTCCCCATAATGAAGAGACTCCCAGCAAGTGGAAATCACAGACCCCCGCAGCGTGCCAGCTAATTTTCTGCAATATTTATCACACATCAATATTACATCAAGACATCACTTTAAAGCAGTTTTTAAATTAGGCACATACAGTACGGCGAGAGGAGTGATGATGTGACAGCTGATCATAAACTTTTCAGGATTTTTTTTTTCATGTTCAGGTCAGTTTGTGAAATTCTAGCTAGCTCAGAGAATCACTGTAGGAGACTCTTTCTCTTAGTCTCTTTTTCTCGATCAAACTGTCTCTCTCTGCAGAACCCAGCGAGTTCAAAAGGGAACGGGCCTTTTGATGTTGTCCCATCTGAGCTTGAGAACAGGGTTATCCAGAGGTCAGCCCTGAATAATAAGAACTTCAGAGTCTGTGTGTGTGTTTGAGAGAGAGAGATCATAAGAAAGAATACTCCATTACCTGATCATCCCTCCTCTGTTTCTGTCACACACTCCAAAAGGCGAATAATTGGAGCCGACACCAGCTCTGCTGTGAATGCCTTTGTGTTTGTGTGCGCTGTATGCATGCAACTATACTTCTGTAGCGTGTGTATGTGTGAGTGAACACATATACCCACTTTTAAAATGCATACAATAACAGCCTCAGGGAGAATATGGGTTACTACTCTTCAAACAGAGAGAAACATTTGCACTTGGTACTAAAATAAATGAGATTTTTTTTTACCTTTCTCTTCCCGCTGGTGTAGTTTGAGACAAAGAGGGAGTGACAAGGAGGAACGGGTCATCCAAAGGCTACAGATAGGGAGCGGGGAGGAAACGTTACGCGCAATTATTGGGAGGGTTGGTGAGGAATGATGGTGTGGAGTGAGAGACTGCTGCTCCAGTGTGGACAGACAAAGAGCTCTCTGCATGTGTGATGTGTAGATGTATGAGGCTGGAAGGAGTTGGCTTAAAGTTTAGTGTCATGCTTCCATGTGTCCATGCACAATTGAAGTCTTATTTAACTGCTGTATATGTGCATGATTATCTACAAGATCTTTCTGATCTTCAAAATTTGGTTACCTTGAATGAGTTTAAGGCTCTGGTGAATGTTAATGTTAATGTTGTTAATTTATGTGTTGTCTGTTACTTTCACTATAACTGTCTTGCTGCTATCTTGGTCAGGTCTCCCTTGTAAAAGAGATCTTTAGTCTCAATGGGACTAACCTGGTTAAATAAAGGAAAAAAAAAAATCTTCACTTCTGATGGTGCCTAAGATATGTGTGACGTCACAGTAAAACACCTGATGAATGCACACATTTCATTGACAAACAACTAACTTCAACTATGTGTTGAATGCATTCAATAAAGGCTGCAACTATAACGACTTTTTTTTTGCATTATTGATTAATCTGCCAATTATTTCTTTGATTATTCGATCAATTGTTTGGTGTGCAAAATGTCAGAATATTGTGGAGATTTTTCCTAAAGCCCAAGGTCACATGAAATTAAGAAGCTTGGGCAGGTAACATTGGAGAAAGAGTACAATAGATTTTAAAAATCTCCCCAGTGTTGCCAACTCTTCTCCACCTGATAGTAGCTTATGTAGCAGCACGAGCTGCTAACCAGCTCTAACTAGGTCCCTGCAGGCCTCCCTCCAGAGCCACTTCTAGAAAATTATTATTAATAATTAAAGTTAACACATCATAATGAACATAAACAACGAGCATGGCTCGTGTGGCACGGTTAGTACTCACTACAGGTAAGCTAGGATGACTTCGGTGACGCGCCATGTGTGCGTGCAGGTAGGGAGAGAGGAGGTGAGGAGACAGACAGGTAGACCGGGTTGCCAGATAAGATTCCAGAAAACCGTAAAACCATCACATAAATAGAAATACGCCCTCATACGCATACAGCTTCATATCTGCATCACATAAATAGGCCATTGCAAACCACAAAGAGTGCAGTCAGACAACCAAATACACAGATTCCCATGTCATTGTCAATGATGATGACGTCAAGGTTAAGTAGTCCTCCGTTATTCCTAAAGACGACTGAATACTAACTCCTGTCAATCAAATATTTGTCAAATTAAATGAGTCAATAATACGAGTTAGTGGACACAACGAAGTTTACAAAATTTTGTGTCTATGTTTTTGACTATAAAATTGCAGCTTGTTTGGTGAATTACCAAAATTATTAAAAAATTATAACCTCCTAAGAAGGTTATGTTTTCACCGGCGTTGGTTTGTTGGTTTGTCCGTTTGGATGATTACTCCAAAAGTCTGCGATGGATTTGAATGAAATCTTTTGGAGGGATGGGGTGTAGCACAATGAACAATCCATTAGATTTTGGTGGCGATCCGGATCATGATCTGGCTTCAGCAATTCTTTTTAATAACTCCGCTCAGCCTGTGCATTAACACCACAGGCTTTAAGACATGCGCAGTGTAACTGATGATGCGTCACCCTGCCTTTTTCCTTCAGCCTGCAGAGAGTGGGACAGAGAGAGAGCAGGGGGTGTAGGGAAGGAGGCGGGGGGGACACCTGTAGATTCTGTGTTTTTTCACATTAAACTCTGTGAAATTACAGTTGAGTTCAACCAAAGCACGCTCGGTGATTGTTGGAAAGAGTAATGACGACGGTTCAGGTGAATTTCAAAGAAATATATCAATATCTGCATTTACTGTGCACCTACCTGACAGCGAGAATGTGCATGGGTTGTGACCGTCGGAGGCCGGTTTGGGGCGAGTCCGCGGAGGGCGGCTCCGGGGAGACGTGGCTTAGCACATGTGAGTGCTGACCCTGCCGAGGCTGGTTGTGTTGCATGTGATGATGGTGGTGGTGTTGATGTGAGGAAGAGGTCTGTCCATTGTGCAGTAGTGGGGTGGACTCTGTCTGCTGACCACTGCAGGTGGAGTACAGGCTCTCCAGCGAAGAGTTCATATCATTCACCAGGGCCTCTAGATCGACGTCATCCTCTGGAGGAGACAGACAGACAGACAAGGAACACATCACTGACTGGATTTCAAGAGAAACTGAAAGAGTGCAAGACTTCTGTGAAGTAGATGAGACAAGTGGGTTTCAAAACTGTTGAAGACAAGTGAACAAAGAACAGTGTGGAGAACTGAAGCTGGAAAGAAAATCAAACCCAAAATGCAATAAAACACAATAAAAGAAAACTGAAAGTCCTATAAGCCTGCTGCTTTGGTTTCAAATAGTTGAGGCGCAACACAAAAAAAGAAAGTTAAGTCCCTGGATATTGTCGGGACTTTCCCTTTTCTATTTCAGTTTCTCTATCATTTCATTGTGGCCAGGATTTGAACCCTTGACCTCACTTTTGCACCACATTAATTCTAAGTAATACTAAAAAAAAAAAGAAAATAAAAACACTGGCACGCATACGTTGGTAACCAGTTTTGCGAGAGTGCTCAATCAGCAAGACTATCTTGACTACGTACATTGTGCTGCTGTGTGAGCCAAATCTCCAGGGATAACAGGTACAAGCACAAACCTGCCTGCAACACTGCTCAACTCTTACCGCCGGGGTTCACGGTGAAGGCGACGGCTCCAACTTCACTGCACATCTCAAACATTCTGCTTTTAAAGGTCTTTAAAAGCAGAATTCTCGTCTGAGGGGGAATCTATCCTCAAAGCCCCCTGTGAAAAACCTCTCGGCCCATTTTAAATTCATGAAGAGAATTTTTCAACCGACTCCAGGAGCATGTTGTATCAAAGTTTGAAGTGAGCTCGATTGAAGGGGAGCCTTCTCTCTCTAATTGCTTCACGCTGTGAAAGTTTTATCATCTGGGTAAACTGGGCGCATAACTTTGCTCTTTTCTAAACTACAATCTCCAGTGGTGACTCGTCCTAGTGATTAATAATTCTTCATTATGAAAAAGAAATCTATCTCATGAATTCATCATCAAATCCTTGCATCCAGATTCTTCCGACTGTACTGTAGGACGCAAGTAGACCACTAGGGGGAGACAAGCTCTAGTTGTACACGGCAGGCGCTCTCAGATGTATGAGGTTCATGTGAGGGAACCCCATACAGATATATTAGGACACGATCTCAGTTTAAATAATGAAACCCAATAAGAGAAGACATTTTTGATTCAGGATGGAGTCATATTGATGTTTACACTAAAGGATAGAAAACATTTCATATTTCCTGTGCTATCATACTATACTATTATGTTTTTTGTATATTTTATATTTTGTTTTTTACTGTTTACTTATTTATTATATCTTTATTGTTTACTAACGTATTTATTATATCTTGTTTTTTTTACTGATGCCTCTTGTTTTTTGCTCTGTCCCTTTTGCTGCTGTAATACTGCAAATTTCCCCATTGTGGGACTAATAAAGGATTATTTTTATTTGATCTAAACCATCTGATCAGATACAATGTTAATGTACATTTTGATGTGAAGTTTCAATGCAGATCAGTTTCTATTCTCTATTTCTAATTTGATTGTTGATTCTTTCAGTTGCCCTTCAATTCTTTATGACTCTCTTATTCTTAAATAATCTGTAAAAAGTAGACGTAGGCAAACATTTTGTTAGCTCTATCTTCTTCTGCAAAAAAAAACACCAGCCATATTTAAACTTGTATGATGCAGTCCTGCTGTCAGAACTTAAAATGTCGCCCTATACTGTGTGACTCAGCTCCGGGTGCAGGACAGCTGACAGCTGGATCATGCGAGGTGGTGCGAGGGTCATGCCACTCTAGGAAGCAGCTATAAGTCCTGCTGCTCAGCGGAAAGCTGACGTTGGAAAACAGCAATTTGATTGATGTAAAGTTTTAAAAGCATTGGCTTCAAAGTGAGCCCCTGAGCCTGGCAAGGAATCCGTTTCCCGTGGAAGTACATCAGGTTTATTATTTTTCATTTAAAAAATGTTCCAGAGGCAACAACGACAACAGCAGCCACAGGTTAGCAGGCTGTAGTAAACATCCCCATCTCTGCATGCAGCAGCAGAGCTTTGTCTCCAGCACTGATGCTAACAGGTATCTGCTGAAACTAAAGTGTCGCCTTTGAGGAGCTTTTCCTGAAAACGTGTCAGGTAGCAGTATCACAGGTGCCTGTGAATCGCAGGTGGTTAATCTGTAGGTATTAATAGTGTCAGGTAAGCTGGAGCAGCTACTTATAGATAGCCTGGAGAGCTAAAGAGCTATATACCACAGGACACAGGGTTCATACGAGGCCATACAGAAGCTATGGACAGGGAAAGACACCGGCAACACAGGTCAGAGCAATATTACCTGCAGCAGCAGCAGTAGTGGTAATACAAGTATTTCATAAATGTAGAAAAATAGACTTTTTTTAGGACAACATAATCAAAAACTTAACAAATGCCATGAGGGTAAACCAGAAACTACATCAAAAGTGAGCAAAACTCCAAAAATTACTTTTCCCCTGAACACATCATGTGCTCATCATCCATCATTCTCACTAGGTGAGACATGCGCCCTCAAGCTAGTGAGAGAAAATACGTTTCCTCATAAATCTGACCTAGTTTGGCCTCTGGATGGGGTTTGGCAGAGGCGTTTGCATACAAACGTCAATGTCGGTCATACGATCGCAATCACCTGTGCATGTCACAATCAGGCAAACAAAGGTATGCGTCATGCAGCCGGGTGTACGGGTGACAGATTGATGACACGGTCAGCATGCAGGCATGCACAGGATTTAAACCCATGAAGATTTGGAGCAGGGAGCAAGTTCTTACTTTGACATGGAGTACAGAAACTTAGCCTTGGCATATAAGAGACATGAACACCTTTATGTAATGACACACCTGGCCTTACAATATATGAGTATTAATTGGATTCATCCTGGACAGAGCCTGACGGTGAGAATTTGCAGCTGTGATGCACAGCAACAAACATTTGCATAATATCCCTCCACTGTAAAGATCAACAGTACTATCAGAGCATACATCTGCGCCCCAGGCCTGACAGAAGTTGAGAAGTAACTGAACTTGTACTCCACTCTCATGTGCCAAGCAAAGTGAGTTTAAAGCAAGCAAGAGTTTAGTTAAAGCTGTATCCACATAAAAGATCTGTGTAGCTGTGGCTCTGCAGCAGGAATAACAGGATAAAAAGGGTTTAAAAAGGGTATTAACACCTCTAAAGCTTTATTAAGGAGGAACAAAAAGATAGAGGTTAAATGCACGGCTAATACTGTGTAATAAATGGATAAAAGCAGAGGAAACAAAATCCTTCCTCTTAATAAATCCTTTATTTTAAGCTGACTGTGGACTAATGATCCACGTGGAGGTGGTTTAATGTTTGGTTAATACTGGGCTCTGTGGGAACTACACTGGGACTATAGCTAACTTCACTGGTGATTCATTTTACAATTGTGTTCTTGATTAATTAATTAATCTTTTATCAATAATTAATTAATTTTGACTATGTACATAATGAACAGTATTTTTATATTGCTTGTTGTGTGTAATGTATATAATGATTGTATTATTGTTCACCTGCCCAGGCACTAGGTAGGAAAATTAGCTTTTAGCTATATCTCTGTAGAATGCATCAGATTTTAAGTATTGAAGTTTATGTTTTTTATACATGGTCCCTGTCAAATAAATACATAAATAAACTAATAAATAAATAAATAAATAAACAGGAAAAAGGGGAAAAATACACATCATGATGTCTTTATATTGCCATATTGTTTTGTCTGATAAATGAACCAAAACCCCCATAAATACAATTTACATAACATAACATATACTTATCAGTTAATTTTTAATTAGTTGCCCATTATTATTATTCTGTCATTAGACTAGCCATTAATCAACTAATCGTTTCAGCATTAAACCGTATAGACCATTTTTTTCAAATATGTTGTCTGTTCACCAGATCATAAGAATGAGTTGCATTATTATTATTATTATTATTATTATTATACTATTATTCATACACATGAATGGTTTAACATGTCAAAGTGAAGACCTTTGTTCTATAATCAGTCCTCCATCTATCCATTCAGTCTTTTTAATTTAGATTTTCCCCTTAACTCGGCTGTAGAAGTCAGAACCAAAAATAAAACTGACGCGTCAAATGATAACACCGACATTATTGTTATTATTTACTCCCCATCTCCTCAGACGTGTTTAGCCCCTCCCCTCTCTTCTAAGAACCTGTAACCGGTTAAATTAGGGATAAAAAATAGCCCAATCTTCCTTTATTGGCTGAGCCACAATAAACATTCACACCACTGACTCCTGGATCAACAAAGTTACAAGCAACCAAAAACAGAAGAGTGCAAATGTCACGGCTACATCACCGCACATATACAAACACACAAATAAATACACGCCATTAGTGGGTAACTGCCTCGCCTCACATATCTTGTGAGAAATTGGCCAATGAAACAACTAAATAACCTTTTCATAGTCACATTTAGATGATTTTATCTAGCACTTGTTGGCCCTACACTAAACTCATGACTGAATCTGGTCATGTCATAACTAAAGTTCAAGTAGCAGACCACATCTGAGCACCCACCTACTCCCATTCTCCACAGTTTGCTCTCATCTGTATCCGTCTCTGTTCTCCAGGACAGAACGTTGTCCAGTCCAGACGTCATGTTATCTATCCCAGGGCACAAGATGAAGTCCCTGAACTCAGAGCTAAAAGATTACTATCCGCTGCCTTCCTCACTTGGATTAAATAAATTAAATGAACTACTTCCTTGTCATGGCATGATTTGTACTCTTGAAAGCTGTCGCTTCACTGACAGAGTTTAAAACAAGACACAAATCTTAAGACAAGGTCCATTTACTATAGCTTTTTCTGTTTTTCTTATGCTTTTGACACTATTTGAACTGATATAAAGTTAACTTTATCAAATAAGATGAATATAAATTACATGAAATGATAATATATCAAAATCTCAAGCTCATCTATGTGACTTTTGTTTTATACTTGTGTGACTCGAGCATCAGACCGCTGGTGTAAGGCAGTGGTAATTCCATCCATATAGCAACACAAAGGCAGAATGTATGACTTTTTTAATCATGGGATTATTACACTTTGCGTAATAAAACATCTAATAGAAACAGGTCTGTCCTCGACCAAAGAACTTCTTAGTCGACTAACACTCGTACCATTTTGTCGACTAATCGATTAGTTGATTTAATCGACAGATCTGTAAAACTAAGTTTCTCCACAAAGAATCACACAAAAGCACCACTTTAAATCTGGTGTTTATCACAGATGTGCTCATAAGATTCTT
Organism: Sebastiscus tertius; assembly: GCA_916701665.1. Taxonomy (NCBI): domain Eukaryota; kingdom Metazoa; phylum Chordata; class Actinopteri; order Perciformes; family Sebastidae; genus Sebastiscus; species Sebastiscus tertius. The sequence goes on from CAKAOH010022141.1 coordinate 53,910, forward strand.
TGAAATAAGTCATTTAGCATGAAAAAGCATAAAAACAACTAATCAACTAAAGAAATCTAAAGAAAAAGACCAAAATAACAGATTAGTCGGCTAATCGACTAAGAGGGACAGCCCTAAAAAGCAAAAAATCCTATCAGATGGGGATCCTAGGACGAAATCTGATGAAATGGGGGTCCGTGGTCTAATTTGTGTCAGGTTGGAAACCAATGGTGTAAGGTATAGGAGGGGCCAGCTGTCGACTCTAGTTGATCTACTTACTGAACTTTACTTTGAAGGTATGGTGAAATTAGAAATTAGAATTTGAAAGAGTATTTCAGAAAATATTTTTTGCATTTGGCCCTTAAGGGGCTCTGGTACTGTAACAAAGGTGTGCAAAGTGGGAACTTTCCTTACCCAATCATCCAAACACCCACCAACAACACCCGGGATTGGACTTAAATTCTGAAAGAATATAATGAAAACTTGGTGATAGTTGGTGAATATTAAATCTAGTCTATTAAGTCGTGGAGTGATGTGGCCTTTGAGCAGACAGTGAACTCAGCTATAGGACTGAAGTCACTCTGGGAAAAACAACCAAGAGGAGACAGCGTTTGCACAGTACAAGCCTGTGACATCACATCTGTATACAGACAGACACATACAGTATGTGTCACGCCACGGCTCAGGACAACGTGGCCTCGTCAGTCTTCCAGTTATTTAAAGAAAGACATGCATTTGGGCAAATAATAATGTAAAACACGTAACTTCACAGTAAAATATTACATGCATGTCACAATTTATAGATTACACATTGAGAATATCATGTGGGACAACTCCTATTTCTAGACGTCAAATACTGGCGTGCAAATGCCACAATAAGCCGCTCAATAGCATCTCATTCCAAACCTGTGAAATAACGGCGGGTCATGTTCCAACAAAGCCACACTGTTCCCTCCAAAATTAATAGGTTTATGACTGTTCTAGCTTTATAGCAAGCACAGCAAGTAGCTGGTGCCTCTATTATAGCCCTATGAGAATGAAAGGTTTACTGGAAAACAGGTTTAATAATAGCGTCAGCAAGGGTTATAATCCCACTAATAACACCAGAGGTGCCGGGGCTGAATTCAAAATCTCTGCTCAAATGATACACACGTTGAACAGCGTACGTAATTCAGTTTGTGAGACATGCGAGAATGGTAAAAGTACTTAAAAGTGGTAATCAAGTTGTCACCCACTATTTGAGGAATTAAATAAAAAAGAGTGAGACATGGGAGAAGGAGATCTGACAAAAATCTAAATGGTCTGCAGTACCAGTGCTCATAAATCAGGCTCCCAACACATGTCTGGCATAATCTACTGTAAAAAAAAAAATAACTGGGTATCCATCCAAAATATCATTATTCAGACAGTGTAAGCAAAAATGTCCCTCAGTTAAAGTCATCTCCATTCGTCTGCCTCTCCGGTCGTCCTGAGTTCCCTCCGTCCCGGCTGATCCTGAAAAATGACAATGTAATTTCTGCTCCATTTATTTTCCCATGCCAGGGCCAAGCGTTCTAATTCACTCGTTGAGTCCTCGCAGACTCCCCGCCCTTTACCTCCCATGCTGAGCCAATATTGTGCTTAAATCTCATGCTCCGATTGTCTCGGATGAACCCTGTATGGCACAATTAGATAGGCGGCGTAATTATAATGGCACCCTGTGTCCAGGCAGATCACCCTTTGAACTGCTGAAATGTTTACAGCGGAAGAGACCCAAATATATATTATCCCCCTCGACCCACCCCCGGCTCTGGGGAGGATAATGAGCAGCAAGCCGCCCTCCACACTGTACTGAGACGAGAGACGCACACACACACACACACACACACACACACACACACAAACGAATAATCTTATGTATGAAAATACATGGAGAATACACAGCAAGCTTATGTTACACCAAGTCAATGTACAGTAAGTCCCAGTAGTATGCTATATCACATGACAAGTCCCACTGCCATGTCAAATCATTGCTTTCAGAGAATAACAAAGTATGCTCTTCTGTGTCACACAACACCAACTCATGAATATTTAACTGTGTGCAAGCATCAACACACACGCACACACACACACACACACACACACACACACACACACACACACACACACACACACACACACACACACACATTTCTATTGGTGGTGGTGGACCAACCTTGATGGTTCGGAGAACTCCGATTGGCTGATTGCTGGAAGCTCGGACCAATGAGGTCAGCTTGTCTGTGATTGGAGGACCGGTCTATATTGTCCTGCTGTGGGAAACAGAAGCAAGAGAAAAAAAGAAATGAATATTTTGTCTCCTCACTGGGGACGTTGTTACAGAGGCCAAAACACTCAACCCACATTGTTTGATGCAAAGAAGCAATTCACTAAATGGCAGTGTGTCGTGTGGTTATACATCTAGTACATACGCCCTTTTGTTGAGAGAAATGTTATGTTATGCTTCGTGGTTCCCGACCTTCTCCTTAAGGGACCTTTTTCTATCATTGAGTAAACTGACGACCCCTAACTAAGGAGTATAGTTTATGGGTATTTCATATTATATTCAATGCATAACAATAACAGTACACGACAACTGATAAACTGTACAATGACCCCCAAATAGTGAGCGCAGTGACTGCAGGAAGTTTATGTAAAACAAGCGATTTGGATGAATTTTGAGCAGATTATTTGAATATTGCATCACAGATGAGTTGTCTTGTTATTTTTTGGGAACTTTTAATCCAAATTTCTGTATGTATTATGTATTTCTTTGAATTCCTAATAATCATACATACTTAATAGGATTCTTTTTTTGACAAATTCAGGGTTTTCTTCTCTCTGACACTTATCATCATTGTTTTGTTAGCTTTTTTCTAATGCAGGACAAGGCTGTTCAGCAGAGAAAGAAGGCTCTGTGAATATAACTTGTGTTCCAGTTCTTCACTGTGCCCTTATCCTGTGAATAATTAAATAATTATATATATATGTGTATAAACCTGTTAACATAAAAACATATTGTTGGAAAGCTTATTTTCTGGCCTATGAGTTGATGCAAGTGTTAGTTGTCTGATTTTTTGTTTGTAGCAAGCACATGAGTCCAAAATGTGTGATCTCAGTAATTTATGAATATATAATATATAATTGTGTGACATTGTAAATATAAGGTGTTCAAATTTAGACTGCAATTCTTTCAATTTAAATTTTATATATATATATATATATATATATTTATTTATTTTATTTTTTTATCCCAGAAGAAGGTGTCCCAACCGTCCTGGGGAGGCAGAGCTTTGGAAAAATGCACTTCTTATACTGCACATTTAACAAAATTGTGACTTTCACATTTGGGTCGGGCTCTAAAAAACATGATAAATTGTTAGCAGACACCTGTATCTGTTCAGGGATCAAATTATTTTCATTAATGTTCAAGTATTTTTCAATTTAGTGTCGATACAAAAGTGTCCCAACCGACCCCGCTCTCCCCTACTGTACAAGTATAACAAGTACACCAACTGTGGACTCGCTACTGACTCTGTGCCTCTCTTACACAGCAGACCTCCTCTGATGCTGGAATAAAAGCGAATGCCTCATTTACAGAAGTAACAGACAATGTAGACAGAGCTGGATTCTTTTACACAGATATTATTCGACCTAATTTAGATATCAAATATATGACATAGATGCTTTTCGCCTGACATCCCTTTGAATTATCTTTGTTGCCTCCAGAGCCTCTGAGTTACACAGATTAAATGATGATGGTACCCATCATGTAATTCAGTTATATATTTTCTCAACAGTGTCTTTTTACGTTGTTTTAACAAACACACAGAAATCTAATGCCATATGCACTTTCAAAACAATTGTGATCATAAATACTAAAATAAACCTAAAGCATTGTAAATAACAGCTACGTTCCATTGAATTTTAGATTAATTTTATGTTAGATTTGTGTCGCCTTGCAACAGACCGCTTAAAGACATTCCTGAACGAGCCATTTTCAATGCAAAGTTTCGGAGAGAATCGACTCACTGTGAGAATAAAGCTTGACGACGATTTCCACTCTGACGATTTCAAAATAAGAGCTCGGGTGAATAGTTTGGAAATATATAATCCATGATTTGCCTGCAAAAATTTGTAGCTGTTATGTTCAGAGAAGAAGAAGTCATTAGTGTTCCTCTCTGGTGTCTACTGGTGCCTACGTTCAGACTAAACTGGATATAATTGGAGGTTGACCATCAGCATATGGTTCTGTCCACCAACAACCCCCTACCCCCTCTTCTATACCAACTAACCCAACCGCATCCAATCATTACATTGCATTGTTCCGTTTTTTATTGTCTTGCGTGCCAGCCGTCTTGGCCGGATCAGAAAAAGAGATTTTGGGGCGTAATGGGACTAACCTGCTTTTGAGATTAAAATAAAATAAAATAACCACCGCGTCACCTCATTTGTTCCCATGACATCGCAAACCCCGTCATCAACACACACCGTCTGGGGGTCCAGCTACCAGACTGTGACTGATCCCTACCCAGTCACCCAAACAGCTTGGTTGGTTGGTTGGTGGGATGGTACAGCACAGCGTTAGTGTGTGTGTGTGTGTGTGTGTGTGTGTGTGTGTGTGTGTGTGTGTGTGTGTATTCAGGACAGGATGGTCATGGATCAGCTCTACTGAGCAAAAACGTTGGGAGCCTTTCACACCATATACTGGTCTTGAATGAGCTTTTTCATGGCTGTCTGGGAGTAAATGAGTTAACACACACTCACTCTAAAGGACTAAAGGACTTTTAAAGCACACCTTGATCTCTTTTGTGGATCGTACCAACAAAAACCCCAAAACCCAGACAGCCTTTGATGCCTCGATAGACAACTGGCAGAACTTGAGGATCTAATCCTACAAATACTGACCATTTAGCATAATTCTCAGCCATGCCATTGACTCTGCATTTGACTGTAGGTTTATTGAAGCCTATAAAAAGTCCCCTCTAAAAAAGAGGGGAGAAAAAAACAAGAAAATACAAGCAGACATTTCTTCTTTTTTTTTGTCTGTTGAAGAAAAAACACAGATGTTCTCTGTCTATTATTTGCATTTTCTCATCCTGCTTCTCAGTCTCTCACACACTAATTATTTTACACACAGACACACACACACACACACACACACACACACACACACACACACACACACACACACACACACACAGAGACACACACACACACACACATGTTGCTTAAGCTCTTAGAGAGGGGTCAAAATGGGACTGAGGGTAGGCCAAGTTTTGACAAGCAGCATATAAGGGCCCTTTCATATTGATGAAGTTGAAAGGAACTCCAAATAGGAGTCAAGGGGCCGAGGGTTCAGCTCTTTAAAAGGGGTCGGCGGAAGGCCAGAGACAAGGTTAAGGCACTGAAAGCAGGACAGACACAAAGGTCTGGAGATCTGGCCTCAAACAAAAAGGAAAAGACTGAGACACATGTCAAAGTTACGCCTTTAGATGAGGTTAGATTGAGGTTAAATGCTATAACCGGGGGATTGAATGTGAATCAATTCTTGGCTCGCTGAGAAGCTTTTGGCTCGGAAAGAACAGCTGTGAATGGACGGGATCCATAAGAACATTTTAAGTCAAACAGTATAACATTTCCATTACGGTTCGATTTACCCAGAACTAAATATTCTCAGAAAGCTTTAGAAATGTGGAAATCTTGCTCAACGGTCCAAGACTCGCCTCTGGCGGTGGCGAACTGTTCTCGCTGACAGCGACAGAGCTAACTGTCCTGTTACAACATACATGAACACTAGACAGCGAGTGGAAATCCCTTCTTACATAATTAACCAGAACGAGATCAGGAGGTCACACTAATGTCCGCTCAAGTGCTTCGTTTATCTGTTTGTGTATACAGAAGGAACTCAGCTGGAGCCGCTGTCACAGCACAGCTGAGCCGTCGACATGCTGAGCTGTGACATTTATTTACACAACATTAGCTGATTTGGGTTTTCTATCATCTTTTTTTAAACTTATTTTGATGGATCTATCAAAGCATTATTATGTTAGCTATTGTTGGCAATGCCTTTATCATGTGTTATTTAGCCAGATCATTTGACAGATCTTTGGGAGTTCAGGAGAATTGGGAATGTTTTCCTGGATACATCTGCATTATAAGTAGCCCTACTTACCGAAATAACCACTTACTACTTCTACTTCTTCTTCTACTATGAAAACTGTTACACATAACCTTTTAAATATACTACGATGTAACATATAGTTAAGCAAGTGTTATTTTGAAGCCTAAAAAACACACACACAACAAAAGAAAGTAGAAAAATGACAATATTTATGAAAGATTTGTCACTTATTTGAATTTTTTGTCAGTGGTACTTTTGCCTTTTTACTGGTCCCGATCCAAAACCAATAATGCACTAAATTCATGCTAATAATAAT
>CAKAOH010022142.1:0-10894 GCA_916701665.1 Sebastiscus tertius
ATATAGAAAAGCCAAAATAGACTGGAGCGGGGCTTTAAGCGAGAAAGGATTTGACTTCAGTATATATTTTTGGGGCCGTTTAGTTCCACGTTCTTTTCTTCCAGGAAAAAGCAGCTCAGAAACTCTCCCGTAAAAGTCTTAAAACACCTAAACTGGCCAGGCTGGTTTCCACAGATGGAGAGGAGGAAAGAGAGGAGGAAACGTGTCGGGAGTCAGTAAGCGTGTGCCTGCTTTCGCTGAAAGACAGCGCTGTTTCTCTGCCATGACACACACACACACACACACACCCTTACACAGCTTCTGAGGCTCTGTGTTGTCATGTGGGCAAACCCCCACACTGTTACCTAGCAACGGTGGAAAACCAGGCTACAGAGACAGCATCCTTGTCATCATAGACTCTCACACAAGATCAAGCCGTGTGGTTGGTTGTTTTGGAAACAGAGTGTGAAAGCCATGCGAGGCCCAGGTGGATGTCACTCCAGATACACACACTGCTGCTGCTACTACTAGAGGCCACGTCACAACAACGGGGTCGGAGTTTATCTTTTATAGACTTTCAGGATCAGGATCTTCCTCCATCATACAGACATGCTCTGATCTAAGCAGGTAGTCTACAGTGGGTTTATCACCCTGAAAAAACACACCCAAGTCGCAATCAAGTGTGGTCAGAAACATCGGTGAACATCGTTATAAAGCAGAACATGGATTTAATGTAATTTAATGTAACTAATAACGTTATTAATGTTATAAGTTAAAATCAAGTCTGACACCGGGGACTACAGTGTTACTCAATAAAAAACACACCCTAAGTCGTGGCTTACTCACGGTCAGAGACACCGGTGAAATACACTCTTTCAAAATGAAAGCGGGGAGGTCTGGGGGTCGTCCCTCAGGACAATTTGAGTTTCAGAGACTCTGATTTCTGCATTCTGGTGACTTTTAAAGAATAAAAATGGCAAAATAATAACTACATTGCAAGTACAATCGTTTGAAATACTTTTTACTGGGAAGCTCCATTAAGAAAACAGTAAGTTAAGTAGCAAAAAATAAAATAAAAATAAAAATAAAATTGAAAAAGTAAATAAAAAAATAAATAAAAATAAAAATAAAATAATGACACAAAGATAACAAATTAATTTACAGTAATAGAATAAAAAAGTGTATTTACAAATAATATACAGTACAATAATAAAGGAAATACTTGGTATATGGTAAATATAGAAGCATATATGTATATATATACATATATATATATGTATATATATATGGGAGCAGTAGAGGTTGCAGACTATAAAAATATTGCAGAGGCATTTTTTTATTTTTTCATATTGCGCATATTGCATTGATTGAAGTATTGCACTTTATATTCATCAGTTTTTATTCATTCATTAATTTCTTGCCCCTGCTTGAGTATTTCTTTCTCTTATTTCTCTCTATTTCTCTCTCCGTCTCTCACTCACTGAGGGCCCTTTCAAACACAACGCGACAACGCCACCACTGTGCTCTGAAACCTGTTATTTCCAACGGTTTGCGCCACGCCACGACGGCTTTTTGCCGCATCAAGCAAAGCCCGACTTTGGGTGCTGCACGTTGTGATGTGTGGCGAGAGTTGTGTTGCGGCAGCTCTCTTCTGACAGTAAACAACATTAGGTGTAGCTGTATTTCCATCCGGGTGGAAACAGTAGGGCTTATACACGCTGTAAAGAGCCAGAAACAGGTTGAAATATGGAATAGTAAAAAAAAAAAGGTGTCAACATTTATCATAAATCGTGAGAAATATGGGAGAATCGTGACCCCGGGAGGAAACTGGGAGAGGATGATGAAAAACGTGAGTGTCCTGGGAAAATCGGGAGGGTTTGCAAGTATGGGCCCGCTGCAGACGACATGCTGGACTGGGCCTGGACTGAAGCCCCGCCCACCCGCTGCTGCACTCAGCGCTGTGTATGCTTGTTTATACAAAGTTTATCAATAATGAATGTGTCGTATGTCCAAATTGCACCAAATTTGACAAAGCGCTCCCTTGGGTCCCCAGCAATACACCCACCAAGTGTGAAGTCGATTGACTGAACGGTTGTCGAAATATGCGAAGGACACACAGACAGACAGACAGACAGACATGGATTCCTCACTTTACACTTAGAGAAGGTACATGCATTTTACCAGACTGAAAAATATCGGATGGGTTGCCATAAAATGTTTCAGACATCCGTGGTCACAATGAATGAATTTCAAAATAAAGTTTTGTAGGTTTGATCAGTGTTTGACTGTACAGTACAACCACTGGTGGGCCAGTGATGTCTTTAACTTGAAATAAATTCATATTATTATTGTTATTATTATATTACCCAGTAGTCTGTAACAGTAGAGTTTTTGAATATAACAGGAAATTGATTTGAGTGGACAAGATTAATCAAAATAGGGCGAGGCCGTTTCACAGCACGGACCTGTGTGCTTGTGAATGAGACCGAGAGACAGACATGGCTCATATATCTCGACTGCTCCTCCATAAATGTTTCTTGTTGCCGGGGGATATAGCTCCAGATTAATGTGGTGACTGGGTTTTATGGTAGCCATGGAAACCGAGGGGCACTGGCACACTTACCCAATGAAGAAGGCTCACAGGGTTACTGTGTGTGTGTGTGTGTGTGTGTGTGTGTGTGTTTGAGACAGAGGTTGTAAGCCTGATTGAAGCTGAGATGTAACTTGACTCATTAAGTAGCTCCGACCTGTGAGTGTTATAAAAGCTTAGAAGCATTTCTAGTAAATTCTTGTTATTTTGGTATGTAGTTAAGAATCCGCATTCCACAGATATTTAAAGTTAAATCAGAACATTTACCATCATAACAAGACTCGGTCCGAACCGAGTATATATGTCTGGACTGTGTGTGGTCATGTCTGTGAATTTGTGGCTAAATGTGGCGGTTAAATCCAGCGGTACATGTCCACCAGGTTGGGTGAGGATACTATAGCGGCTGCGTTGCTCCGCTCAACCGGCCCTTCAAGCGGTGACGTACCCTCTCAATGAATGCACCTGATTGGTCCCTGGTTTTCATCTCGCTGTTTCAAACAGGAAACAACATGTCGGCCTGAAAAAGTTTTCAGCGAGAAATAAGCGATGCCACTGATGATACTCGTTTCATTTCAGAACTAGTCGCCTAGTTTGACAGCATAAAGGGCTGTTCCCCACCTTTTTTTTTTTTTTAAAGAGAAACGGCCAATGAAGGAACTCCAACACTCGGCCGACCAATCGTGTAACTTCCTCACTCGGTCAGTTAGGTACGATTGATCCATGCCGTGCCCGAGCATGATTGCCCCCCCCCCACCTCCCCAGTCTTACGCCACTCAGCTTTCACATTAGTAGTTGTTCTGTACTTGAGCACACTTTCGTCATCATCCACATGTATTTGTTTATGTTGAGATCAGCTGTTCTAGTGGCAGAGCATCGTGAAATTCTTCATTCAAACTTGACAGAAACAAAATAAAACTCACCATAACTGTCGTCATTACTCTTTCCAACAATCACCAACTCTGGTTTGGTTGAAATAAACTCTTATTTCATCGAGTTTGATGTGAAGATATGCCTACAAACAGCCAAACCACATGCCTCCGAGCTTGGAGCCGAATGTGATATCTGAACCGGATGATGCCCCGACTGACGTTGCACCAAGCAGCGAGTGAGACATACAACCGTGACGTCATCTGACGTGACGTCAGGACACATGGTCAATGGCACTGTCCTATAGCACCAACCCGTGAACACACACCCAAAGTGTCCCATACGCCCTGAGTGTGGAGGAGAAAATTACATTTTGTGAATTTTGTGAAGCTGTTCCAACTTAAAAACGGCAAGTGAAAGTGACTTAATACAACATACAGTCATACAGCACAATGAAACAAGATTACAGAAAAATAAAGGATCACAACGTGTTCATTGGAGCCAACCAAAATATTACTAAGTGGTTTGGGACGCTGGGCATTGATCTGATAATGTAAGTGTGTGATTCACATACTAGTTCAGTGAGCAGCCACAAGAGTGTAGCAAACACAGAGAAACAGTCTGTCATCAGGCACAGTGGACCATATGATCAACTAATAAGAGATGGCAGATCCTCTCTACTGTATGCTGCATGTGATGAATTCCTCTTGTATAAGATAAATTATATTTATATTGAACAGTATTATAGATTAGATGAGCCCTTTTTTTTTTTACTATAGGACCCCAAACTGTTTTGGTCATGAAGGTGTTTCTCTGAGATGACCCTCATGATTCAGTTTTTCTAAATACTAGTATGAAGAGTCGACTTTTTCAGTCTTTCTTTAATCTGTGTTAAATGATTTGTATGTAATGAGAAAGTAGCTCTGAACAACTTTGGTGTTTTAATGTCCTCACTAAGAAAAACGCAATGGAAACATTCCCTTGGGGCAACAATAACAATCAATGTTTTTTTAAACAGACTCTACACAGTGTATATATTTCACAACATGGATAGATGTGTGTTCACATTAACAACTAGAATGGCACTCGAAGAGCGCAGACCTCTGCCAAGCTGCCCGAGTACGATTGCGTGTATTTTTACCTCTGCCAAGGCCAAAGGACTCGGAAGGAGGTTATGTTTTCACCGGTGTTGGTTTGTTGGTTTGTCTGTTAGCAGAATCACTCTAAAAGTCCGCGATGGATTTGAATGAAATTTTTTGGAGGGATGGAGTGTGGCACAATGAACAATCCGTTCGATTTTGGTGGCGATCCGGATGATCATGTTCCAGCTTCGGGATTTATTTTTAATAACTCCGCTCATAACTCGTGTAACTGATGACGTGTTCATGACACGTCACTCAGCCTTTCTCCTTCTGTCTGCTTTCCTCATCAAACACGGTGACATTACAGTTTACTTCGACCAAGGCACACTTGGTGACTGTTGCAAAGAGTGACGACGACGCTTTAGGTGAGTTTTATTTTGTTTCTGACCACTTACACTGAAGTCATTTTACGATGCTCCGCTATGCTGCTCCGCTATGCTGCTCTGCAACGTACAGCTGATCTCAACATAAACAAAAACACATGTAGATGATGGCGCAAGCTGAACTGAACCCCTCCCCCCCCCCAAAAAAAATGTCATTCAAATCCATCGCAAACTTTTGGAGTAATCCTCCAAACGGGCAAACCAACCAAAAAACCAACAAACCAACAAACCAACGCCGGTGAAAACATAACCTCCTTCCTAGGCCTTGGCGGAGGTATTTATCTATTTGAGATTCATGACACAACTGCAAATCCCTCACAGTGTTGTTATACAGTCAAACGGACGTGTGTGTGTATATATATATATATACAGTATATATATATATATATACTGTATATATATGTATATATATATATATATATACAAAATATGCTATAATTCCACCAGACAGAGCCCTGATGTCTGGTCGCTTATTTTGTTGCTATCTTCCTGTAAGGAGACAGACTGAAAAGGCATGCTATTTAAAGACACAGTGACATCTAGTGGATCCTTTTAGCATATAGCATACCTTAACCCATTGGTAGAGATGGCTCAATCAGGTTGAGATATCAGATATAGTGACTCAGAATGGGCTCCTCCACCAAACAGTACTGTAATGGAATAATGTGCATACCACCATATCACGTCCCAGTGCAATCTGCACACCATGATAGTCAGCGCAGTTAGACCGTGAGGAATGCTTTTAATGTACTCTGAAGGTATGTGAAGAGGCCTTCCCACACATCTCTCACCAACACATCATGTTATTGTTATATTGTGGAGCAGATGTCTGATGTTGAGGTTGGACTGGATCATTGTTTAGACAAGAGGAGCTTTCATAACATCCTGACTGCCTTGGGAGTGGGTTACTATTACATCCTCCAAAAGGACAGAATATCCTCTGGATACGGAGAGGAAGATCACAGCCAACATCTAATGTATGCCCCGCTGAATGTCCTCATTCAAGAGTAATCAAAATGTACACAGTCTGAAACAGTGAAGCATTATAAACATAGTAAAGTGAGACTGATTTGGAGCACTTGCAGAAAATGATGTGGAACAATCATTTGAAAAGTGTGAAAAACTATACATTTATCATCATATCTATAATTTGTCAAAAATCCATTATTCCATTTACAGTTTGCATTTCATGATGAATTTAATCAAAAGACGGCCGGGTGGTTTTAATTCAGTGGTTTCCCAACCTGAGGTGTTACGATAAATCTGAGGCACCACAACATTATTACTTAAAAAATAAGTTAAATGATGCAAAAATTAAATAAAATAAAACACCAAATAATACAAATAATAAAACAGATAAGACCTGTTAAATATAACAGAGTGCCCAGTCACCTTTAGTTTTGATTCTGGCTGATAGGGGAGCAGCAATTCAGCACTTTAACTGGGAGGAAAACCATGAAGTGCTACCTGTAAAATCTTAAAATCACTTCTAAAACTGACCGGTAACCAGTGGAGAGGCCTGATGTGATCTTTGTTAAAAAGGCGAACAGCTGTGTTTTGTACCAGCTGAAGATGTGAGATGGTTCTTTTGGCTTTAAACCCTGAATACAACGAGGGGTTAAGTCCTCGTGGATCTGAAGGCTGCAGATTCAGATCTTACAGTCAACATGTGATAAATGTTGTCAGGTAAAAATCTCAATTCCAGGAGCTTTGAAAACAAAAAAACAACAGAAAGGCCCGTGTAATGACACAGTATACTGGCAATGGGAAAGGAGTCTATCGCCTATCATTTTTAGAGGGTTTTCCGTGTTTAAAAAACCTGCATATAAGTGTTCATTTTGGTGGGAAAGGGGTGTTACTCAACCTAGGAATCTCTCTTTTGTTCTTTGTGCACACTTTGGTAGAAGCACAAAGTGCTGTGTTTCGCAACAACATAGCAACATGCCCTGTGTTCGGGCAGTTCAGTTTTGACTGAGGTCATGTTTATCTGATGCAGTCCTGAGATGGTTTCTTATTACTCTGACCCTCCCTCTCTCTGTGTGAGCCAGAGCCATTTTGGATTAAAAGCAAAGGTTGTAGTCTAACATGCTAAAAGGTACAAAACACCTGTAGACCAGTAGAACATAATATTTCTGATTCAAAAGGTTTTTTCATTCATGTTCAGAATAACATGATCAAATCTGTGGGCATGGCTCACTGCCGGTAAAGAAAGCCTCTACTATCCTTCAGTTGGTCATGGGATGTGTTCGAGGCAGCAAGGAAAAGGATCCACAGGAACGGTTCAGTGATGTTGATAATGGTAACGTGATGATACAGAAGCTTCCGGAGCAGAAAGTCCAAACAGAAGTAGCCAGGAAAAGGTAGGCAGGTACTATGGATGTATTAAGAGAACTGGATACAGCGTTGGAGGCAGGGCCCCGTTCACTCCTATGAAAGTTGCTCAGTGGTGCATGAAGCCAAAATGGCTTGACTTCTCAGTGGAAAAGTATTTCTGGCGGTCGTCCGCATCCATTGGGCCCATGGAGCAGGCGCAGTAGTGTCCGCTCGGTCACATGGCTTGTTCACGGCGTCACAGCCATCACGCTGGCTTGTTAACTCCGTCTCCCAGCCCTCGCTCCAGCCTCGGTCTGGGTCTCATTCACATGAACGGAGGAAGGGAAATAACTCTGGATTCAGCTAGTAGTGCGTTTTACAACTTTTACCGTTTTCTAATGCACTGGTTAGCCCAGCTTGTCAAACTATGACGCTCCACTACGGCCGCAGTAAACACGTGGTTAACATTGTAAATTCAAACAAAAAACACTTGTTGGTTTGGCTTAAATTACTTAAAGCTTCAGTAGGCAGTATATTTTTGGCATCATTGGGCAAAAAATCCATAATAACCTTTCAGCATATTGTAATTCAAGTGTTCTGAGAGAAAACTAGACTTCTGCTCCTCCTCATAGCTCTGTTTTCAGACTTTAGAAAATCTAGCCCGTGACGGGAGACTTTGACCAATCACAGGTCATTTCATTGAGAGAGAGCGATCCTATATGTTGTGCTCCGGTCATGTGACCAGAATTTGGCATTCCTTCACCAGATTTCACAGTGGCGGCAGCGTCACAAACTTTCTCATTTTACAGCTAAACCGTGCTACAAGATGATTCTGAAAACATCTGAGGAGAGAAATAGGCATTAATGCAACATAATATTGATTCATATTTGATCAGCGCTGCCTAGTTTGACCGTTTGGTCGGAGTTCAGAGTGATTGACAGCCGGCTCTCATAGACTGCAGATGGACAGAAGACCTCAGATCAGCTCTTACTGCTTGTTTTCCTCCAGTAAGTGAAATCTTGCAGATGCCGTTAGGACACAGAGGAACATGATTTTTTTTCAGGTTACCTGTTTCATGTACTACTGTCACAATATAACGACTGTTTTATAACATTAACTTTTTTTAATCATATTTGCTCCAATCTCACCGGCTTCAGCTTTAAATAACCAGCAGTAAATTATCTTTTAGAGACACTGATTGTTACCTCAAACACACACAGTGTATACGTCACAGTACGACTGATGTGCTTCATTTTAGTGACCTGACTGTCAGGACATGAGAACCGGCCGTTGAAACTCTCCCGGCTGGTGCTCTAGTGACAGGAGCCGAGCAAAAAGATGACACAGGGGAAGGAGGGTCTCAGTTTTCCATGACGTCAGCGCTTCGCTCCGACCGCTCCATTCAAAACACATCGGTTCCTATGAAGACGATGATCTGGGTTTAGTACTATAAATGACACGGGTAAAACTGTAAAACATTTGCTTAAAACACTCCTTTAAATCCCATAAGTAGATTTACTCAATACTTCTCTTCTAATGATAGGAACTAGTCAGCTAGGATGCAGATGTTCCAGCTGCAGCTGACGACATTTACGACTACGAGGTTACAGCATCCAAATCCCACAGAGCAGTAACTGCAATGTGTAACAGCATGCGGTTACTGAAAACATCTGCTGCAATCTAACTAAAGCTGACACATATGAAGTTATTCAATGTGTGAGTCAGAAGCATGACTATTGGGTGGGTCAGCTATCAGATTCATTCATTGATTACATCCCAGTGGGCATATGAGACAGCTTGCCGGGCTCTCCCACACACTTCCAGGAAACTGGCGTTCCTTACATGTATCACTGGTGGAGTTTTCCACACCCCGAGATAGGGAGGACATGCTGTTGAAATATTACGCTCTGGCTATCCGTAAAGAGTCTGAGTTTGTCCAGACTTGCTGTCTTGTTTCTTGGAATCTGCCAACCCTGATGTAACTTGCCAGACTGATGGACTGCTTAGATCCCACAGGATTACTCTGGGTAGAGTACGGCACAGAGCAGATTTCTGGACATTTTGTTGTGTACTGCTTCAGGGTCAGATCGAGCCCTGCAGCCTGTTCTCATGCCAACTCATCACATACGGACGCTTGGTCAGGACCCTTTGGCGTCACTTTTAAACGTGCTGGGTAGCACTAAGCGACAAACTATGACGCTCCACTACGGTAGCAGTTTTAAACACGTGGTTAACGTTGTGAATTCAAACAAAACAACTTGGTTAGGTTTAGTAAAAGCATTCTTAAAGGGACTGTTTGTAACTTCTTACACGTATAAATCATTGCGGGTCGGTGTCCCATGCGTACTCGCGCATGGCTACGCTGTTCAGACTCAGACTCCAACACAAACTACAAGGAAGCAAACCACAAAGTTACATCTAGTGAACCCATCTGTTATACAGTGTTAACCTCGTAGCTCGACGCAGTGTTACAACGTGCTTGGTTGTCGGAGTTGATGCTCCTCTGCCTGCTTGCCTTCACTCACACACCGCGCTCGTTCTCACTTGCTCTCTCGCTCCACCTCTCACGTGCATGCGCGCACACTCCACACTACAGAAGAGTTAGTTTAGCTCTGAGAATATCTAGTGAATGTACAGTGGACGTTTGTGCAGAAATAAATGCTGCAGCTCCTCCAGACCAACAGAGGTCTCCCATGTTGTTTCCTGCTGCTGAGTGAATAGACGGAGCTCCGGAGCGAGTAACGTTATCGTCTCCGACCAAAACTCCCCTGTTCCTTCTGAACACGGTCGGGAGGCTGAAGCAGGAAAACACAGTCCTTCGTCTGGTCAGCTAACATTACTGCCAAGCAGGTGAAATATAGAGTGATATTGTGGTTTTAGCTGACGTGTGTCTCCTCACTGTTTTGAGCGATGCTAGTTCATGTCTATGTAGAGCGAGCACAAGCGCGAGCAACAGGACGCTGACTTTTGTTGACTTAGCTGCCACAGTTGTTGCTGTTAACAAGCAATTTCTGATTCTTATATAGAGTCCCTTTAATAAGTATGTTTGTTATGCAAGCTAAAGAGGGGGGCAGTTTATGTTTTTGTGTTATTTGGCAAAAATTACACAATAACCTTTCAGCATATTATGATTCAAGTTGTACCTCAGGGTAGGCAGTTTTCTGGAAAAGTAAAAAAAAAAAAAAGCCTGAATTTGGAAATACAGCCCTCCTCCTGCAGCTCTCGGCTCTCTCGGGCATTTGCACACCCTTCATACAGTAACCAGTACGAGTACTAGTCGCTCATTAATTTCATGGCGGCGATCAACCTTAATTTATTAAGGTATTGCGAACACTCAGGTTCAGGCTCAGGCACAAAATAATTATTAGACATGTGTATAAAACAAACATTTGTAGAAGAAGAGATGACAATCCAAACATACGTCAAATTGTATTGAAGTCTCTTTGGTTTTCTATCCCCCAAAAGGGGGCGTGGCCTTGACGTTTTGTGAAGTACCCGGTCGGAAGTCACTCTGACTTCCTGACAAATATGCAGATATATTTGTATCTTGGTACGCTGGTGGTGTAGAACACATTTCTCAGGTCTATCGGACTGCATTTTACTGTACAAGTGTATGCAC
>CAKAOH010022142.1:21034-32867 GCA_916701665.1 Sebastiscus tertius
CCCCCCCCCCCCCCCCCCCCCCAAACAAACACAAGACTTTCACCCAGGAGACTGCTGTTCATGTCCTGTGTGAAACTAAGTCAATGTTGAATTATTGTAACGATGTGCCCATGGGGAAGCCTGTATAAAGAAAACACCGTACTACACCTTACATAAACATGCGTCCTGAGTGATCCGATCACAAGTGGACAGCTCTAAGTACAGGTGTGCATGCACTCAAGACGCATTGAGATCCGATCGCTCAGACCACATTCAGAGCCGGCATTCTTTTAGCAGTGTGTACGCAAATGTGTCCTGGGCCACATTAGGGACTCAACTGATGTCTTCTGCATAAGCGCAAGTAGGCCTATGTACACATTTGGCTTTGTCCACGACATCTGACAATTTCTAAGAGCCCTTAGAGATATTACAAGTGCGTTGAACATCTTGGGCGATTTGGTTTGCCTGGAACACGCCAAAGGAGTAGACCATGGAATAGAATGGAATGGAAGTGCATTGCTGCCTCAACAACAACGCATTTGGTTTTTGCAAACAGAAATGATGTACGTGTTTATGTGCATAGAGAGCAGGGAAGTGTGGTCAGACCACAAGTGGTCACTCAAGACGCATGTGGAGACACATGTGGAGACGCGTGTGGAGAAGCACTTGTCACATGCCCCTCCTTGGCGTTGGCGTCACACCCCTTGGCGTTGGCGTCGGCGTCACACCCCTTGGCGTTGGCGTCACACCCCTTGGCATCACTTTATTCTCAGCAACAAAACCCCTATAGTTAGATTTAGCAAAGAACTACATGGTTGGGCATAAAACTACTACGTTTGTACAGTGAAAATGACACTGGACGTCGTGAACACACACGAACGGAACAGCTGATTGTAACGTGATGCACGAGACACGAACAGCGGTCTCCTGGATGAAAGCCTTGTGTTTGTTGGACCCATCCACCTCCCCTCCTGCTACACACGGACTGTGTCTTGTTGCTCTTTAGACTAAGTCGCCACACTCCCGGCGCACTTTCTTGAAAAGTTTACTGTTGCCGTGGATGGGTTTACATTGTAGTTAATGGAACGCCTGGTGCGTTTCATACTGTGCAGCGGTATCGAACGGCGATGGCCGGCGAAGCGTCGGTCTTTGACGCCCCCGGGAATGAGAACGGGCTGAACACACAAAATGATAAAAAAAAGGTGATAGCTGCTATTACTGACTCACCCCCTTCAGCTTTACTAATAAGACACTTTCAACCCGTATGAATAAGCCTGACAGTAAGTCTCATCATCCCTGGCGATTTCTCCTCTCCTCAGGTAACATCAGTGCTGTGAATTTCACTGTGGCGGCTGTAAATGAGAGCACAGTAATTGTCAACATCACAGATCCTCTGACTGGTATTCACCAGCGTGGGAAGCAGCTCAGCCTCAGAGACGTTTTCAAAAAGGACCTCAACTATAAGATCAGCTACTACAAGTTTGGAAGTACCAACAAGGTACGGTACTCAGCTGCCCAACACTGACACTAACAGGAAGCTCAGTCATACACACAAAGCCATTGTATAACGAAATACCTACTAGAATGATAATAGAGGAAGTTCAGTGTGTTGGATTTATGTATTTCCTTCTGACCTGACAGAGAGACATCACATCTGAGTCCAGTACAGCAGAGGTGTCAACGCTGGATGCAGGACAGAGTTACTGCTTCATGGTGGCAGCTTCCATCCGCACCAGACCCGAAAGCACCAGGCAGGGAGCCTTGAGCAAACAGATGTGTGTACCTGGAACCAAGAACGGCTTGCAAGGTACACACACACACTCTCTATACACCACACTACACTACACCGGGTATGGACCATAGGAATAGAATAGGAATAGAACGGACATTGTCAAACTACAATCTTGAGTGATTCCTGTGATGTCTTTGCACCTCAGCCCTCGTGTGATGGCTAAGACTGCAAAGACTCACATGACATAGGGTCACCTCCGGGTTTCTGAAGGGATACCAGCACTGGAGACAATTTGGCAGAGGAGGGTGGGCCAGATCATGAGTCTCACTTGTGGCTTTTTATGGATAAGAAGTTCTTTTGTCTGTGTGCTTAGGGACCTTTCCAGCTGACGTACTTTGTGGTCATTTTTCTAAGAGTCCCCTAAGCCTCTGAGAGCTTTCTTGTTAACCAAGCATGTTTTCACCCGAAGTCTGACAGGCATTTTAGTACCTCATAAAACATCTGCTAAACTGATGTTTTTGTGTTTGGAAAGATTGTGTGAGGTACAATTCCACCCATTATGTTTTATGTGCATGTTAATTTTGTGCATAACAAAACAAAAAGCAAAAATGGAACCGCAACATTTTTCTTCAAAAAAGCTGAAATATCTCAGAAATGTTCTCGTGCTTGATCTCAGTGGTGGGATGTCCTTTAAACACTTCCTGTGCCGTGATTAGATTTTAATGTGCTTTGGAAAAATCCTGTCAAACAACACACAGGGACCTGCACATCAAAACACTGCTCTACACGGTCGACGTCAGCGTATTAGGAACGGGTGGGCAATTGCCACTCATTTCTTTAACGCATTGACGCAACTTAAAATTTGTAGGTTGTAGCTGGCTCGGTTTTCAAGCTACAATGAAGATACTGGTATCATATGAAACTAGAAAACCTAAGGAATCTATTGTTACCAACCATGTCATACTAGCTTGTCAAGAAAGAGTTTAAATAATGCTCCACATCTGTGCAAAGCTTTGGCGAGGAAAAACTGGCTTGGCCATTTTCAAAGGGGTCCCTTGACCTCTGACCTCCAGATCAGTGAATGTAAATGGGTTCTCTGGGTACCCACGAGTCTCCCCTTTACAGACATGCCCACTTTATGATAATCACATGCAGTTTGGGGCAAGTCATAGTCAAGTCAGCACACTGACACACTGACAGCTGTTGTTGTCTGTTGGGCTGCAGTTTGCCATGTTATGATCTGAGCATATTGTTTTATGCTAAATGCAGTACCTGTGAGGGTTTCTGGACAATATCTGTCATTGTTTTGTGTTGTTAATTGATTTCCAATAATAAATAAATATATACACACATTTGCATAAAGCAGCATATTTGTCCACTCCCATGTTGATAAGAATATTAAATACGTGACAAATCTCCCTTTAAGGTTCATTTTGAGCAGATAGAAAATACTGTAAATTTCGATTGTATGGCCCCAGTAGTAGAGGTGAAATGCTGCCCTCTATTTGTCTCTATTAGCAGCATGTGTAGCTAGACATTACACATTGCAGCTTTAAAGTGACGGTTTAACTGTGACTCTCATTGTCCTTCCAGAGTTGAGCCTCGGCGCGTGGGTCGGTGCAGTCTTCATCCTGCTCACGGTCCTCATCATCATCGTTACGGTGACGGTCCTCTGCTGCAGATGCTGCCGACAAAGAAACACATCTCAACAATCATCGACACCTATTTAGTGTGTGTGTGTGTGTGTGTGTGTGTGTGTGTGTGTGTGTGTGCGTGTGTGTGTGTAGGGGTGTGTGTGTGGGAGCTGGTCTCCCTTTCCTCTCTGCTTCTAGGAGAACATTACTTTACACTGTTGTGCTCTTTGTTTACAGTGTGTTGTCGTCACTAGTTTTTTTTATTTCACATTTGCATTTACATCAAGACTTCTGCTTCTGAGGTCATGCTGCACCAACTGTGCATTTATTACATTTATTCCATGTGTGTGAATGACTCATGTGGACTCATGATCATCAGCAACAGTTCCAACTGGAAGACTTTTGTCAGCAGCTAATTGAGAAGATTTAAAATGTGATACTAGTTAGATTGTAAAGTCTTACTTTATCTTCATCTTTTAACCCGTCATGTTAATCCAGCTGCCCCTCACTCTGTTTCCATTTATTGTTCTTATTCCAATCAACTTTCCCCTCACAGTTCTGTCAGGACCAAATAGGAGTGACCACTAAAAAGGACAGTAAATGAAGAGCTGTAGTGGCACCTAGTGGCTGCCCCGCAAAACTACAACAACATCAGCATAACTCATCGCTGCAAATCCATGTTCATATATTATGCTTTTAGTCTTACGTGTTGCAGCTCATTTAGATGAACTTTTGTTGATCAAAAGGATGGAAAAGCAATAAAACATTAAAAATAAAAAAGGTTCTCCAGATCCTGTTGTTTTCTTAATTCATTTCATATTCAGCGATGATGCTCATGAGGCTATATTTTAATACATAGTTTTAATAGTTAATAACAAGGTTATGATGTTTGGAGAGGCAGTGAGCCATCTGAACATTTGCCGACCGGTCCGTTCTGTATGTGACTGAGCTGAAACGATAAATGTACCACCACCAACTCTGCACTGCACTCCCCCTAAACACACAAACTCTCATCAGTGTTGTTTAGCTGCAGCCGGCAGCTGTTTTCAGTGGAACAGCTTTAAAAACCCTACTGTGTACACTACAGTTGTTATGCAGGGGAACCCAGAAAGCAGACTTGACAGAAAATAAACAATGTTTAGTGGTGAACAGGAGTGGTGATGGTGATGGTGGGAGATGATTCACGGAGAGGCTGATGGCAGAAGACACGGTCCAGGTTTGAGAGCTGCTGGCGGGCTTGAGGTTTGGCGTGGCTGGCTGGCTGGTCAAACTGTGCAGACAGAGACAGACTTGATTCAGGCAGACGGGTAACTAGCAAACTGACTAACTAGATTTCACTGCTACAACAACCCGTTGAACAGAGAGACGATCAGTGCAGTGAACATATGCTGTGTAGTGATGAAGAACTGATGACGAGCAGGTGAGCTTGATTGCTGAGGCAGAGCAGGTGTGGATCATTGCAGGCCAGCAGACCAGATTGAGATAACAGAGTACAGGGGACGGGGATCAGGATCACAGACAGACAAGCAGACAGAGACCCAACTCCAATCCGGCCCCTATACCTACATCAACGGTCCCTACAGCCTCCCACTTCGTGGTGGACTGAACTCCGTTTGTAGTCACACTCACATTCCAAAATTGCATCCCATTTTATCCTTTTTGTCTGGTGAAAATATACAAGAGGAGATTGGTGGTCGACCCCATTCTTCCACCACTTGGCCAATCCGTCGGGCCTTCAGGGATACAAGCCTTCGACCTTTGACCATTTCATCCTATTTGTTGCCTGCAGAGTTGGAGCTTAATCTACCGTTGACCTCGTTGTAATACAGATCGCATAAGTAGGCCGGCCAGGTGTTTAAAGAAACATGATTTAACATGTAATACTCAAAGAGAACATCATATAAATTGATTGAGAGCAGTGTGTTGATAGCAGAGTTTGTACAGAGGGTGTTTCCCCACTAGATGTCATGGTAGTGTTTATAAACGGAGTATAAATCCACATCATACACAGTGAATTAAAGACTGTGCAGCTACAGTTGATATAAAGTGAACTTGTGAAATGTTTTAATGTACAGAACACAACTAAAATAATGAATGAATTCTATTTAAAGATTAAGTCATTATTAAACTGCTTAATGCAGTGTCACTTTTATAGGAAGTAAATAAAAACAGTGATTTTTAAAACACTTAAATTATGATAGAAGAAGATAAAACCTCACACTGTCCTTCCTCTTGACTGCCTTTTTATATTAAGCTCCTCAGAAACCACTTTTTTTTTTTTCATTAACATTAATATGACATGCATGTTCAATTAATGGGAAATAAAAACCCATGGTTCTGTTGGCTTCATCAGACCGTGACCTTCAGCACACACTGGGGCGGTTTGCAGCCGAGCGCGAATCGGTGGGGATGAGAGTCAGCACCTCCGAGTCTGAGGCCATGGTTCTCTGCCGGATACCGGGGGATTGTGCCCTCCGGGTTGGGAGCGAGTCTTTGCCCCAAGCAAAGGAGTTTAAGTATTTCGGGGTCCCGGGATACTTGCACTCGGTGCGGCGTTACACTCGCTGCACTGGACCATTGTGGTGAAGAGGGAGCTGAGCCGGAAGGCAAAGCTCTCGATTTACCGGTCCATCTATGTTCCGACCCTCACCTATGGTCATGAGCTTTGGGTAGTGACCAAAAGAATGAGATCGCAGCTACAAGCGGCCAACATGAGTTTCCTCCGTAGGGTGGCTGGGCTCAGCCTTAGAGATAGGGTGAGGAGCTCAGACATCTGGAGGGAGCTCGGAGTAGAGCTGCTGCTCCTTTGCTTCGAAAGGGGCCAGCTGAGGTGGTTCAACATCTGATCAGGATGCCTCCTGGACGCCTCCCTTTGGAGGTTTCCCGGGCACGTCCAACTGGTAAGAGACCCCGGGGTAGACCCAGAACACGCTGGAGAGATTATATATCTCGTCTGGCCTGGGAACGCCTCGGGATCCCCCAGGAAGAGCTGGAAAACGTTGCTGGGGAGACGGACGTCTGGAATTCCCTGCTAAGCCTGCTGCCCCCGCGACCTAGCCCCGGATAAGAGGAAGAATATGGATGGATGGATGGAAGACACAAGAGAAAAGAAGAGGGAAAAAAATATAACCAGCCCGTTCTCATTCCCGTCGAATACCGACGCTTTGTCACGGCCGTCGGCGTTACATACTGACGCACAAGGCACCCTTTAGCACCAGTATGAGACGCACCGGGCTTTCCATTAACCACAATATAAACCCATCAGCGTCGATATTAAACACTCACACACAAGGCGTTCATCCTGTTCGTGTCTCATGTCTCAGCATCAATTTCATTGTACAAATGTAATTTAAGCCTAACCTACCTACAGCGTTTTTATTGCCTGAACCTAAGCAAGTGTTTCTGTTGACTTCACAACATTTAACTCGTGTTTACTGCGACCAAAAAGAGTGACGCTGAGGGATCTGACAAAGCGTCAGTATACGACGAGCTGGGATGAGAATACATTGTTATAACAAACCTTCGGAGACAAAAATCAAGCTAAACGTGTGTGGTAGTGAATGTGAAATGAAAGTGTTAGATAAATAAATTGTAAGAAAAGGTGTTTGTTTACATCTTCATCCGTGCCCACGTTTTCTTTACTCGCCCACTGTTTGCTATTCAACAGATTTCTGAAGGTTAAGTAGATTATCTAGGAGTCGTCCTGGTTCTCTGATGATTAGATGCATCATAAGACTCTTTCTCTTCGGGTCAAGAGCATCACAGGAGGCCAAATCACCGAGACATCGAGATGAGCACATTTCTCACCGAACTAAAAGTAATGACAAAGGATTATCTTGTAAGACAGAGTATAACACTACCATGTTCATTATTCTCCTTTCATTTGCTCTCCTCTCTGAAACTGTGCAGGGTGATGACAGAGAGAGGGATGATGATGATGAAGGGGAGGAGGAGGAGGATGAGGAGGAGGAGGAGGAGGTACAATGTTTTTCCTTATATGAGGGTGGGGAGAAGAGTAATTTGCAAAGCCACAGCGCGGCGGCAACGAACATCCTGTGTCTGCAGACAGTTCAGGTAAGAGGAAAGAAACACAGAGAACGGAGGCAGATAATCCTCATAATAAAAGCTTTAAATAGGAAGAACGCTTGTGGACAAAATGTAAAGTATTATCAAACCTGGCAACCCTGACATGACAGGAAAGTCATGTGAGTAATGTGAAACTAATGCAAGGACTGGTTTTTCAACCGATGTGGTTTTAATGTGAAGGTGAGAAAAAGGTAAAAAAAAAAACAACAGCAACCTCAAGTTCTCACCCAATTTTTTTATTTTTTATTATTATTTACTTGGGCAAAAAAAACAACCAAAATTAACTCTTCACACATTTAATATTTTTTTTTTATTTAAAAAAAAGAAAGAAAAAGAAACAATTACAACAGGTTGACAATGTCATTACAACTGTTTTTAAGTATTTAGCAGGGGTTGGATATCATCACTGATTTAATGAAGCTGAAGCGGAGACTTTAATCAGGTTTAATAATAAGATATGAGGAATATGGGTTGATTTTTAATGACATAAACGTGCCCTCAATCATAAAAAGGAAAAGTACACTTTCCATATTGATGTCCATGTAACTGAAAAGTGAGGTTTTTACAGGCTTCATGGGCAAAGAGTCACAAAACTCATAAACACATACAATAATAATCAAGTGCACCCCATTAAGAATACTTTTTAAAATATTATATGTATTATTCATAACAAATGTATAATTATTATACATTATTTTATTATTAAAAATATATATAATCCCTTTTTAACATTAAGAAACGTCAAACATCTACAATCATATGTGAAACTACCATGTGGACCTTTGATTCGTTTAACAGAAAGAACGAGCAGTAATTTATAGCTGTGTGTAGCCTACATACATTAGCCGTGATTTCAGCCTTCTCCTCACACCTACATGTCACTGCTTTAAATGTAACACCGCTGTCTGTTTCCAGATAACCTTCTGTTGCTGCTGTTAATAATGAGAAATGATGTGCTTTCATACTCAAACCCTTAGTGAGCCCACACTAAGCTAATACATACTGTAAAGGCTATATGTCCCTGTATTATGCATTGATCATACATGTATGTAGTACTCTATGTAGAGACCGTGCACACTATGTTATATCCTATTTCTTCACTTTAATTCATCTTCCACCTATAATACTTCAGACCTGACGGATATGAGACATTACACAGATATTCCGCGTGTCATGGGTACGCATTTTGGCCTTTTCACATGTCATTTGTACGCCATGCAAACAACCGCAGTATTAGCTTTAGGCAACCCGTTCTCACTCCCAACTTTGTAAGTTTGGTCAGCGCCCCTCAGCATCGGACAACGGCGCACGGAGGCACCCTTTAGCAACAGTATGTGACGAACCGGGCTTTCAACTAACTCCAATGTAAACCTACCCACGGCGTTATTCGACGGTCGGAGCATGTGACGTAGTATTAATAGCGTGAGAGTCCGTTCAGGGCGGGCGGGTCAAACAAACACAAGACTTTCAACCAGGAGACCGCTGTTCGTGTCCCGTTTGAAACTAAAAATAACGTTGACTTATTTTGTCATGCCAGTCTTTAGTGACTCGTCGGTATCGTCAATCCTCTGAGTCCCGTGAGTCGCTAGTCAGTGAAGTTAACGTCAACCACGACCGTTTCCTAACCCTACCTAAGTGGTTGTGTTGCCTAAACCTAACTTCTAAGATTATTTTGAAAGGACACTAGTGTACATCGACACGCTGTCACTGGTCCGTCCAAAACTAACTCAAGAGGGGTACCCCGTGCGTCGGTCTCTGATGGTGAGGGAGCACTGACCAAGCAGCGGTATATTGACGAGTTGGGAGTGAAAATGTGTTGACAAACCAGGGGAAGGCGTATAAATAGCACGACATTACACGGACATTCCGCGTGTCGTCAGTACGTATTTTAGCTTTTTTCCGCATGTCACGTAGTTTTCCTACATGCTTGGCACACAGGAGAAGTTTCATGTGGTTGCAGGCTGTAACCTCACCACTAGAAAGCTCCAGATCCTAGACACTGCACCTTTAACATCTCGATTGTTTATCAGTGCAACACAAACACATTAGTCCGTAACATGTCTGTGCTGGAAGAATAATTACTGAACAGATTTGAGATAAAAGGTTAATCAAATCAATCCTGTTTTATTAAATAGTGTCTCTGTTGTGTGTCTATTTCAGATAAAGTCTGTTTTTATCTGATCATTCACGTCTCTAAAAAACAGGTTCAACTTTTTAGAGCAAATGTAAACTAAAACTAAAATCAAACGTTCATTAACTTTTATATATTTTATTTCTTCTCAGGTGTTCTTCCTGCAGATTAATCAAGATATGATTAAAAAACATTTTCATGAAGACACAAATCCTATCAAGTTCAAATAAGAAACGAGAGAGAGTTAACAGACTACATGATACTTTCTTTCCCTGGTCTGCTCCGGATGGGTGCTCAGAGTATTTCTAACAGCGTCACGCTGTTTGAATTCGGGTTTATACACAAACCATAAAGCACTTGAAGCAGCTGGACGGAGAGCGACTGCTTTACGTTTTCTGTCTGCACATTTTAACGTAGTGTTGATACTTTCGCCCACAGCGGGGCAGCGGACGGTCTCCGGCTTTGTGTAAATATGTGCCACTTCATCCTCGCTCTGCTTTCACGAGTTTACTGTAACCAAGACAGAAACCATGTACACATCTGAGAGTGTGTGCTAATGGGTGTGATGAGGGGTGCATGTATTACTGTTCTGCTACTCCCCACTGAATCAACAAGTTTCCACTCGGGGGTTTGAAGTGACATTTTTGCTGCTAACCTGACGTATATTTCATCACTTCATAGTCAACGACACAGTCTCTATAATCTCAAACTGTAGTTGAGCATCTGACAGACTCACTGTAGTGAGAGGTTTAAAGGCTTCATCTCAGCTCTGCTTGTTTAGTCTCTCTCTTTTTCTTTAAGTCTGATTCCATTGCACTTCGTTGCATTTTGCTTTTGTCGATGCTCTAACATTTCAGCCTGGTCTCACCAAATGACATATGAATAACAGTATTTTGTAGGTTTGTAAGTAATTTCTTGTGAAATACCGTCACCTTTGTTGCTTTTGGCGTGTCATGTGTACGCCATGTAGTCTGTACTGACTGCAATGCAAACAAAAAAAAAATATCTGTCTGGAGCTGCAAAACATTTGATCATTGTGATGAAGGTAACACAGTTTATAGTCTAAGTATATAGTATATAAGTCTAATGCAGTGAGGGCCAATGTGCAAATATACTACGTAGTATTAGGGCCACATTGAGGAAAAAAACATCTGAGATTTCCAGACTATCGTCGTAATATTACGAGAAAAAAAGTCATAATATTAAGAGCATAAAGTCATAACTTTACGAGAAAAAAAGAAAATTACATGTAAAATTATTACCTTTTTAATATTATGACTTTATTCGCATAATATTACAACTTTTTTTCTGTAAACCTATGAATTTATTCTCGTAATATGACTTTATTCTTGAAATCTCAGATTTATTTTTTTCCTCAATGTGACCCTAATACTCCGTCGTACCGTCGTACCACAGACCTACAACAATGATAAATAAAAATGAACATGTAAACAAAAAACAGTTATTCATTTCCATGTTTATAAATCCACATGGAGCCACTGGAGAGGTTGCAGACCCCTGCTCTAGTGGGAATCAGTGCTTACAGTCAGCTGCTGTCATGGGAATCACCCACACACAGGAATAAAACTTAGATGCTGTTTCCACAAATACTGTATGTCCAAAACTGGTTTTATCTTCTTTTGAACAATGGACAGAATATAGCAGCAGTTTACAGTATAAAAGTGAAAAGACTTCAAATATCAGTTTGACTTTCAAAGTTGAGGTTGTGGGAAGCACCCAGGTTACGGGGTTGTTCATTTAGGGTATGTGAGTGTTTGGATTCAGACTTCACAGTTTGATTCACACAAACAAACCCCGGTTGGACCCAGCGGCCCGTTGTTCTGCTCGGCCTTCGTGTATTGTGGGGGAAACATGCAACACAGAGCCTCTGTTTAGCTCTGATTGTCTGGACGGGAAAAAAAAAGTGATTGGATTACAGCCGTTTGCAGTTCAGCGGTAATTAAAGAAGTGGATAAACTGTGAACTGCAGGCGGTGAGCATCAATTAACTACTAATGCAGACATGAAGCAATTGTGTTTTTTCATAAGGAATATGAACAAGGAGCGGTATAAGGATACATCCATACTTTTACCTTTTTCAGACATTGTCTAGATTTTTGTTTTCCAACATTTTTCAGACTTTTTTTTTTACGGACGGACTTTTTTTTTCTGATGTTTTTCAGACATTGTTTAGACTTTTGTTTTCCAACATTTTTCAGACATTTTTCAGACTTTTTTTTACGGACGTTTTTTCAGACTTTATTTTTTTTTT
>CAKAOH010022144.1:0-14062 GCA_916701665.1 Sebastiscus tertius
TGGACTGTACCTCCCTCAAAGAATTATGGGCATATAAAGAGCGTTCAGACCGGTGTATTTGGGGGAAATCTGACAAATAAAACAAAACCTATGGACCAACACCATTAGAGAAAAGTGGGGAAATATGTTGTTTTTGTTTTGTAATAATTCCTTTTTGTCTGGTTGTGTTTTCCAGGCATGACGTGCCAGGCGAGGAGCTCGTACGTCAGCAGCGAGATCAAGTGGGGCTACCGCTTCACCCCGGTCCTGACGCTGGAGGACGGCTTCTACGAGGTGGACTACAACAGCTTCCACGACATCTACGAGACCAACACGCCCGCCTGCAGTGCCAAAGAGCTCGCCGACATGACCAACCGCGCCCGCCTGCCGCTCACCTGGTCGCTGGCCAGCAAGCTGAGCCAGCAGGGGCTGCCGGAGTCCGAGCAGGAGGCTCAGGAGACCAAGACCGGCCTGGACAACAACCAGGGGAAAGGCCAGCAGACGGAGAGGAACGGGGACATCGCCAACTTAGAGAGCGAGTCCAAAGTGTGATAGAAGACGACGAGTCGGAGGTCCATATGAGATTATCTCCCGTTTGGGACGACCACAGGAACTAGAACTAAAACGAGGACCAATGAGCACAGTAGACCAAGTAATCCCTGCACCAAGAACCGCTTCTTCTTCTCAGTGATTTCACATTCACCCCCCAAAAAACATGTGTGGCCCACCGCTGAACTGAAAACCCTCTGCGGGACGTGCATGTTTCAAATATAATGTGATGTCCTCCTGATGAGATATTCCTATTATTTTTTCTATTCAGATATTCCTAGGGGCATTTGCATAAGTATTTTTGTATATACTATAAAAACGTTTTGAATTCTTTGTTTTTGTTGCGGTGTGAATATTTGACAGATGTTTGATACTAATTCTTTTTAGGTTAGTTCTGTATATTCTCTGCCTTACTGTATGTATAAAAGCTTTCATTATTTGGTTTTTCAGAAATATATATTAGCATGTATAAACATGATCTGCAGTTAATTTATCTTGTATTGTGTATATAAAATGTAATGTTATATAAGGAACACATACAGCTCAATGGATGCAAACACTAGTTTAAACCAATGACGAATACTTCTCCACATGATAAATGTTTGTTTAAGGTAGTATTACTCTTAAATACGTTTTCCTTTAGAAGCCATGACTTGCTGTTTACAGCCGGGTGACTTCAGACAAATGGCCCTTTAAAAACTGCATCTCGTCACTTTTGCACATTTGGAGGCCTCTGATGGAGGAAGTTAGTCGCCGTTTCAGTCTCCAGAAATCCCTCACATGTCACCTAACAGTATCAAAAATAAACAATAAATTGCATATTATGCACTTGATGAGACTTTTTTATGTGATTATTTCATATTAATATGTTTGGGTTTTTTTCAGTGGTGGAAGAAGATTGTTTACTACGTTCAAAATCCTACTTAAGGCTTAAAACGGTCACTCACTATATCCTGATAATAGTGCATGAGACGGATTAAAGGTGCGTTCCAAATCTCATGTTTTGTCTTTTTCCTAGGGACGCTCTGATACCGATACCAGTATCAGGTATCGGGTCCGATACTGTGCTCATGTACTCGCAAAACGGCTCCGATACAACGGCACCAATACCACTTTACGGCGGTGCGCCCGACCCCGTTGGGCTGGGATCCCACCCTCACTTTCATTGCTCCACGGGGTTTTGCACCCTCTGACTCGTGCGTGCGTTAGACTCCTTGGTCCGTGTTTCAAGACGGGTCGGTTGCAGACATCGCCGCAGACCCCTGGCTCCTTTTACGTGGGCCGAGCCCCGATCTGGAGGCACGCCAAGCACTGAGGACAGTCCGCCCCGGTCGGCGAGGTCCGGGCGGGGAGCGCTGTAAAGCTACGGCTGCGAGCCACCTCGCCCCGAGCCTTTCCAAACCGGTGGCGGCGCACCGCCTCGTATGCTGGACTCCCCAGCCTGCCGTGTGTCGCTCACACCCTCCAGCTGGCTGTTAACGAGGCTCTTTTGGCACAGAGAAGTACTCGTGTCGGTACTCGGTATCGAAGAGTACCCAAATGTAAGTACTCATACTCGGTCTGATAAAAAGTGGATCGTGCATCCCTACTTTTTACTTTTAGTACACACTGCAGCTGCCCTTACAAAGTACAGTATGTACTGTTGCATGCAGTATGCATACGATCGGGGACATACTACTTTGTCATAACATTGCGCCTTGAACTTTGTCCCTCTTGCTCCTCTATCCGCTGTGCAGAGGATTGTGGGTAAGAATAGCCAGAAAGGCGAGCTGGCTTGCATACTGCAGAATGCGACCGGATGCAGGAGGACATCCTGGTGTTTTTTGGCACACCGCCTCGCAAGGCGCCGTTCCAACCGCGTGACATTTCATCTTGATCTTACTGTGCAAACAGCTGCTGACATCGAGTTATTATATCAATAACAACATTCTCCTGTATTCAGCACTAGTTTGCTGGGTTTCCTCTTGTCATAAAGGTAGACGGGAGAGTGTTTGTGTGTTTATATAACACATATCTCAATCATATTATATATGTAACTCTGTATTTGTACAGTATAGTACTTTTTATACAAACATTTGTAGTGCTTCACACAATAAAACATACAGCTGATGACATATTTAATTGATTAAAATGACGGCTACGAGGCGATGGTCTGAGGACACACAGTGCTGTCCTCTCGGTCCCTGTCTTCAGCCACTTCTCACTTCCCCCCCAGGCCCACGTCATTCTCCATCCATCCACCAGATGCCCTCAGACTCTCCCATCAGGCCTCCACCTGCTCACCTGCTCACCTGTTCCCCATCCCCCAATTAGACCAGTCCAGCTTCTGTCTTTCTTTCCAGCCACCTGAACCTGAACCTGTTCCTGCTCGTTTCTTACCTGCTGCTGAACCTGCTCACCTGTCGGTCACCTCTTGGATTTGTCTTCCTGTTCCTGACCTCCGTCCTGAGTGAGTTCCTCTTCATCCAACTTGCTCACCAGGTGTGTGTTTTTCATGCCACTTTATACTTCTACTCTGTTTTATCTCAGAGGGAAATATTGTATGATTTGCTGCTTTTCCCTTTTAATAATATTAATAATGTTAAAGTATTAGTACTAATGTTGAGGGTTGGACTAAACAAACATAGTGAAGGTGTCACTTTTTTTTCATACTTTAATTTTTCCCTTTTTTCGAGGTTGTTTTCTTATATGCAATTTACAGTTCGCAATTACAATAGTTTATAAAACTAATTTTTAAAGTAGTTGAGCTTAGAGACGAACACAATAAATACACTAGAGAAAACAACTTCAGCATTCAAAATCGAAATAGAATCAAGAAAAGAAAATAATAATAATAATAATAATAATAAAAAGAAAGAATAGAATAAAAAATAATAGTATTATAAAGAAAAGTAATAATAATAGTTAAAAGAAAGAATAGAATACAAATATATATTAATATAAAGAAAAGAAAGTAATAATAATAATAAAAATAATAATAAAAAGAAAGAATAGAATAAAAATAAATAATAATAATATTAATATAAAGAAAAGAAAGTAATACAAATAATAATAAAAAGAAAGAATAGAATAAAAAAGCGCAGAGATATAGCAATATCATTTACATGGGCACTTACATGCGTCCGCCTTCACACGTCAGGTCACCTCCAGGAAATGAATATGTGCATGCATGACAACCCGTGTAGCTATGTTTGTCCTTTAAGTAACGCTTTCAATGCAGGACTTTTACTTAGAACAGAGTATTTTTAATGTACTTTTACTTCAGTAAAGGATGTGAATACTTCCTCCAGCAGTGCGTCCCCTGAAGAAGACCACCACAACAATAATCATGTTTCATTTCTTCTTTATTTCACTCAAATGAACAAAAAGCAGTTAACATAATTTATATAACATCCAACAGTTATCATCCTCCACCGTCGGAGCAGTCGCTGACCTTTAACCTTTTGTTTAATGTGGCCCATTTGAGGATTTACAGTTTAGTTTAGCACCGTTTCTTTAAACCTGTTTCCAACCGAATAACATCAGAAAACATTCAGAAATGCATTTAATTACGACAATTTGAAGTAGATTTGTCATAAAATACTTAAATGGATGAAATGTTATTGTCATTTTAAACATGAAATGTGAACATCTGGCTTAAATTATCACATTAAAGTTCATAAATCTGCTTTATGGGAGATTTTGCTTTTAATTTCACTGTTCAGAATACGTTCTAGATTATTCTTGTCAATAAATCTAATGAATAATTACTGACATCTCTTCACTGCCTGCGTCCTCAATCCCAAATATTATAATATTATTATAATATTAGAGCTGACCGTGGTTTTGACTGTACTTCTACTCACGCTGCCTTTATTTCAAAATAAGAGCACACGGTCTTTCAGATAACTTTCAGACATTAAAGAAGGATTTAACATCACGTTAGTCTGGATTAGTTGAACCACACATGCCTGATGAGTAAATATGGTAATTTACATTAATAAATCAGGCTTTAATGTGCTTTTAATTCAATGCTGGTCACTGAATTAAAACACTAAAACGTCCTCAAGTCAATGAATCAACAGGAAAACGAACCCAGTAGCAGAGTTTCAACAGCTAATCAGACAACAGCAGCACGTTTTAACACCCAGTATTATTATTATACAGTACGTCACAGAATAAATCAGCATTTAAAACACGTTGTTCAGAGTTCTCTTTCATGTAACATGCGTTTATCATTCTAACACCGGTTCATTATAGAGGTTGAATCTGCAGGGAATACAGTCAATTCTAAAAACACAGTAACGTGAATGTTAAAACAGAAAGTGTGTTTATAAAAATAAAAACCCAAGAGCCTCTTTGATGATGAGATATAATATATAATATTAAACACAGCAAGAAACGGGATTATGTTGCGATATTAACAACAAAAGAGTCCAACAAAATTGTATTGGATAAAATAAAAAAAAAATTAAAAAAATTAAAAAATAAGAAAAAAGAAGAAATAGAAAAAATGGGAAAAAATAAGAACAAAAGAAAACAATAATAAGGGTAAAAAGAAAAAAGGAAGAAATTGAAAAAAATGGGTTGGGGAAAACAAGATAAGAAGAAGAAAAAAATGAGAAATAGAAAAAAGGGGAAAAAATAGAAAAAAGGAGAAAAAGGGGAAAAAAAGAAAGAAAAAATTGAAAAAGGAAAAAAATAAAAAAAAATAGGAAAAGGGGAAAAATAGGAAAAAAAGGAGAAAATAAAAAAGGAATAAAAGTAGAAAAAGGGGAAAAAATAGTAAAAGGAAAAAAAAGTAGAAAAAGGGGGGAAAAAAGAAAAAGTAAAAAAAAGGAAGAAATAGAAAAAAATAAGAAAAAAGAATAATAATAACAAGGGTAAAAAGAAAAAAGGAAGAAATTGAAAAAAAATGGGATAGGGGAAAACAAGGGAAGAAGAAGAAAATATGAGAAATAGAAAAAAGGGGAAAAAGAAGAAAAAGGGGGGAAAAAGAAAAAATAGAAAGGAGAAAAAAAGTGGAAAAAAGGAAAGAAAAAGTAGGAAAAGGGGAAAAAAAGTTAACAAATAGAAAAAGGGGAAAAAGAAGAAAAAAAGTAGAAAAAGGGGGGAAAACATAGAAAAATGAATAAAAAATAGAAAAAGTAAACAAATAGAATAGAAAAAAAGGAAAGAGAAAAAAATATGTAAAAAGCTCAAAAGATAAATCCCAAAAAGAAGAAGTCCAACTGGCCTCAAACAGAAACACGAACACGTCACTAATAAACACACGTTTAGACTCGCTGTTGTTTTGTCTCTGCTCGGATCGGACCAACCGGAAACTGGTTTCCAACTAGAAACAGCGCCGGTCAGTGGATGTGATGAAGAGCAGCTGAGGGCGTTACTTTAGATGACAGATAACCAGAAAGAGCTGCACGGTGGTGCAGTGGTTAGCACTGGCGCCTCACAGCTAGAGGGTTGCAGGTTCGAATCTGACTTGGGGCCCTTCTGTGTGGAGTTTGCATGTTCTCCCTGTGTTAGCGTGGGTTTTCTCCGGGTACTCCGGTTTCCTCCCACACTCCAAAGACATGCATGTTAGGTTAATTGTTGACTCTAAATTCTAACGGGATAAGCGGTTGCAGATGAGAGATAACCGGAAAGACCCGGCCACACCAGGAAGAGACAACGTTTAATGTGCGTCTTTGTAGCGGCTGACGTGCTAACAAGCTGCCATGTTTGTGCTGGTCGGTCACGTGATCTCTCGGAGCTTCTCTCAGTGGGTTCACTCCCTCCGGACATTTAGCTCAGGATTAACTTTAAGGACGTCTTGTCGGGATTCTCTGACGTTTATTTAGCTTCTTCTCCGGTTTTGCTGTCAGTTAAGGAGCTTGGTATCGTCTTTCTGTTTGATTCTGTGGACTAAGTGAGTTTTTATTCTCTAGTTAGTGTGACATGTCAGCTTATTATTTTGGCTTCGGAGACCATGATGCCGCATCCGCTTCCATTTCTGCAATATTAGTCCGTCTGTTAATCATTTTCATATCAATAAATGTCATTTATTGTGATTATATTCTGTATTATTAATCTCAATCTGCAGGTTAGTAAAGCTGTGGGATAAATGTAGTGGAGTAGAAGTATAAAGTAGAAATGAAAATATTCAAGTAACCTCAAAGTTGTACTTAAGTTCAGTACTTGACTAACTAATGAGCTCCGTTAGCGTCCTCCATGTTGGACTCTCCGTCTCTCTCTATTCCCTCGAAGCTCGTCGTCGTTCAGACTGCTGGCCGTTGATCAACGGCGTGAATTTGCATCTCAAAGTTCAAGTTGAAATCGATATGAATGCTGCAGAAGTGCGGTGATAACTGCGGGTGTGACCGGGCGTTTAAGGTGCAGGAGAAGCTTAGCGTTTCAAAGCAGGAGTACCGCTGCTGTGTGTGAAATGTTCCTACCTCCCGTCGTGGACTCCGCTACCCGGCGAACACCTGCGGCGTGAGCGGCGGCGGCAGGTTGTCATTGTCCACGTTGTTGGCATCGATAGCGGAGACGTTGCGAGGAGGAACCTCCAGCGGGTATTTCTCCAGGATGCCGTGCACCTCCCGCTGCACGCTGTCGGGCCAGGAGAGGAGGTCGGCCTGCAGGCTGCGAGCCGCCTCCATCAGCGTCTCCTGCCGGTCGCTGAGGCCCGACAGCGCCTCCAGGTTGTGATTGAGCTGAGCCAGGACCGGGTTGGTCGGGGGCGGCGGCGGGTCGGCGTGGGTCCAGTCGCCGTCGGAGCTGTTGCATCGCGGCGAGGCTTGGCCCGACATGTAGCGCTCGAACTCCTCCGGGGAAAGGTTGAGAGACTGAGCGTCCAGCTTCTCGATGAACGCCGCCGCGCAGCACTGGAACACAAAAACACAGGAGACACGGCGACTGAGACTCTGACGGCGAGTTTACATCATGCAGAGCCAGATGGTCTCAGTATTAAAGGAACTGTATGTAACTTTTTACACGTATAAATGGTGTTTTATTGCCAATGTGTGAGCAGGTTGAGACCTAAACAATGAGACCTTCCGTGACTTTCTGGGTTTCTCTCAGCCTGTAGCTTTAATGTGAAGAACCCGGACCCGTTTTCTGGGAAAATCCAACGGATGTGACGTCGTGCGCGCTCGCAAAAGTTCTATCTGGTGAAGCCCGTCTGTGAAACAGGAACGTGACCGACGTCGGGCGAAAACTAGTGTTGTGGGAGTTGCGTAGGTAATTTTGGGGAATAGCAGAGCCAGTGCAAAGAGTGTGTGTGTGCATGTGGGAAGTGAGTGGTGAAGCAAGAGAGAGAGCGGTGGTGAGTGTGTGAGAGAAGGAGCAAGCAGCGGAGAAGAAGAGTTAGTTTAGCTTTGAGAATATCAGTGAATGTTCAGTTGGCAGATGTGTTTTGTGCAGAGACGAGGTTAACTCCGGAACGAGTAGACGCCGCGGACGCCGCTTTGTTTCATGCACGTATCATAACAACGGCTTGTATATCCTCCGTCCTCGCGATGACTACAGACTACCGCCGCCTGCAGGTGTGGAGAGTTACTTCATCTCACGCAGGAGCAGAACGTACTGTACGTGCTAACTGACCAGCGGCTGTCGTCTTTGCGGTGTGTTCAAATGCAACTTGTCGGCCAAGAAAAAGGCGGCGTGAGGCGACTCAACAGTCGGCCTTCATCGCCGCTGGTTCTCTGATGTGGGCTTGGTGTGTCTTGCTGATTAAAGGATTAAAGTAGGAGAAGATGGAGTAAAGAAAAGCAACGGACCAGGTTGGTGAAGTAGTATCCGTCCTCCCCGGTCATCAGCCTGCTGGGGTTACAGAAGCGGGTGATGTACTGGATGTTGGACTGCAGGCGAGGAGGGTTGGCTTTGAGCACGATGTAAATGAGCGCGGGGAGGAAGTCGTCGGCCGACGCCGGCTCGTTCTTGGTGATCCTGATGGCGCTGAAGATGTGTTTACTGCAGCGCGTGATGCACCCCAGTTTGTCCCGAGGAACCCGCTTCGAGTCCATCTCGATGACATCTGGAGAGGACACAAAGCCAGGGGTCAGACAGACGCACGTATCATCAGACACTTTATTAAAACAAACGCAAATATTTTATTTTTATTCAATTTATTTAATTTAATTTATATTTATTATTAATATTATTCCTAATAATTATCTTCGAGACTAATCGATTTAAAACGTTAGGTCAAATAAATGTCAGAAAATCATGAAAATGTCCTCCCAGTTTCTCAAAGTCCAGTGTGATGTCTTTAATTGTCTTGTTTTGTCACAAGAACCCAAAGATACTCAGTTTAATAAATAAAATCTCCATATTTCAGAGGCTGAAAACATTTTCTGACATTTTTACCTGAAAAACTCCTTCAAAATCTAAATAGTTGGTGATTATTTTCTGTTTTAGTCCACTAATCGTTGCAGCTCTAGTGCGCAGCCGGTTCCTAGTTACACAAATACAGCGGTGCACAACCTCTGCGCTGCGACAACTTGCAGAGCCTTCACCATTAGTTTTGCAGTTTAGTTTTTCATCGTCTTGTTGTTGTGAGATTTCTACCTCCACCACGATGGTGGGATGTGATTCTGCCTTACAGTTAAAATACACAGCATCTGTCTTCACCACCTGGAAGCTGTGACTGCATCCCACGTCTCTTAAATATATACACTCACCGACCACTTTATTAGGTACACCTTGCTAGTACCGGTGGTCTTCATCTGCTTCAAGGTTGGACGTGTTGTGTGTTCAGAGATGGTATTCTGCATACCTTGGTTGTAACGAGTGGTTATTTGAGTTCCTGTTGCCTTTCTATCATCTCCAACCACTCTGCCCATTCTCCTCTGACCTGACATCAACAAGGCATTTCCGTCCACACAACCCCCGCTCACTGGATCTGTCCTCTTGTTGGGACCGTTCTCTGTAAGCCCTAGAGATGGTTGTGGTGAAAATCCCAGTAGATCAGCAGTTTAATACTCAGACCAGCCCGTCTGGCACCAACAACCATGCCACGTTCAAAGTCACTTCAATCCCCTTTCTTCCCCATTCTGATGCTCGGTTTGAACTTCAGCAAGTCGTCTTCACCACCTCTAGATGACGTAATGCATTGAGTTGCTGCCATGTGATTGGCTGATTAGCTATTTGTGTTAACAAGCAATTGAACAGGTGTGCCTAATAAAGTGGCCGGTGAGTGTATATATGAGATATTTGGGTAAATCCGCCTGCTGGAGGGGCTCGTCCCTGTCTGTGTCAATAATCTATAATCAAATTGGTGCAGCCCTAATGCAAATGAATGCAGTCTGACTCTGACCTGTTATCGCTTTGACCACGTTCTCAGAGACTTCGGGGATTTCTTCGTCGAACGACACGCACAGCATCTGGATGGTCACCCAGTGTAACGCCCTGCAACACACAGAACCAACCGATGCAGTAACAACTAAAGCTTTATTATTTTTTGGGGATATGATACATAATTATTTTTGCAGTAACTCCCTGGTGTAGTCAGCAGCTGCCACTGTGCATTCACACGTAAGAAAAACAAGGACAACGCTGCTAAAAATGGCTGTTGCGTAATCAAACAGACATCTGACTGGACCTAATCGAGCTCTGTGGCACGACTAACTTCTGTGTGCTTATTATCATTATTATTAATATAATTATATAAGCATCACTGCCCACCTTATCCTGTTCTGTGTGGCCAGGTCCTTCTTCTCGTCATCAGTGGTCTCTGGACAGAAGACGCTCTTATACAGACGAGTCATGATGTATTTTTCCACTTGGTCCATCACCTGCTCCACAGACTCCGAGGATCCTGGTGAACAAAGAGGTCAGATCAGATCCTGCTGGTGCTGCCATCCAGTGGCGGATTCATATTTCTGATATTATTAATAATATGTTGAATGTTTACTGAGATGATCTGAGAAACCGACCTTTAAAGTGACCCAACAGACGGTCGGCCAAGTTCTGGTAGAAATCCTGAACGCACTCCGACAGCTCGTCAGCACTCAGGTCCTGATGAGAGGGAGAGAGTTAGAGGCTCATTTATTGTTATAAAGACTATTATTGTTATTATTATTATTATTATTATTATTAGTATTAGTATTACTATTCTTATTCTTATTATTATTACTATTATTATTATTAGTATTACTATTCTTCTTATTATTATTATTATTACTATTATTAATATTAGTATTAGTATTATTACTATTATTATTACTATTGTTATTAATATTGTTATTATTAATATTATTACTATTATTATTAATACTATTAATATTATTATTATTACTATTGTTATTATTATTACTATTGTTATTATAATATTATTATTATTAATATTATTATTATTATTAATATAATAATAATATTAATAATATTATTATTATTATTATTATGGCCCGAGCTCCGACAGCGTTGAGCCAGCGAAGGCCCTAATGAAACTGTAGGAATTATTCTTTTTCTCTCAAATGAACCTCCTTTCTGAGGACCTTGACATGCTCAAAAAGTTGTTAAACTTGGTACACTTATCAGACGCGGAGAAAAATGTTATATTTTAAGGGTCTCGGGTTTGGGTGTTGCAAAATGGCTCGCTAGCGCCCCCTAGAACGTTGGAAAAATTGAGCCCCTCGCTCCGGTTTCACCTACATGTATGAGATTTGGCAGACAGATGTAACATGTGGAGACGCACAAAAAAGCCTCTTGGAGGTATACCCAAAACCCGTTCATCGCTGCTCGCAGCTTTAATTATTATTATTATTATTATTATTATTATTATTATTATTATTATTATTATTGTGCCACTGGATGTGAAATCAGACCTTCTTGCTGGACATGTTCACGATGAAGGCTCGGCACTGCTTGTGGATCTCCCGGCCGGGTTTCTGGAGGTTTTTCAAGAAGTCCACAAAGTCCTTGGACACCTGGTCCGTATCGAAGCTGGCGTGGCGGCTGATGGACGGACTGGGCGTCTTTCCCTCCTGGGTTTCTGACGAGGAAGAAGAAGAAGCACATTTAGGAAAAGTAAAACGTGCGACAACAAGACTGCTGTCGTTTACAGGAAATAGACCCAGAACCAAACGCCAGCAAAACCACACATTAACACTTTTGTTTGTGTACGGATGAAACAAACAAGATAGAACATGTTTAATAGTGAGATTTAGAGCACAAGTTCACACTACACCACTCTTTGTCTCGTAATCGGGAGTCCTTGGCCCAATTCCAGTCCGGTCCCTCCACCCTCCCACTCCGTGGTGGAGTGAACTCCGTTTGTAGTCACAGCTCAGTGAAGCTCCTTCTCTAAGAAGGAGGGTATAAATACAGCAGCCACCTATATATAACACTGCATAATAATACTGCTGACTTCAATCATATGCAATCAAATACAGTTCAGTCGGCCTTTTACAGATGTACAATGTGCAAATTACGCAAACGTGAGACAAAATGTGCAAATTTAGTGCCGGGATTAACTCTGTATTTAATCATTAAACGCCGCTTGGGACATTTGTGGTGGCTCGAGGCGTCTAAAGTGTCTTCCTGAGGGAAGTAGATCAAATTGTGGGTACAGTGGACGGGACTTTTTTGGTATCCAGTACTCGCCTGCTGCTTAGTTGCATCTGTTAACCACTCTTGACAGTTTCCCTTTCCATTTGACATCGTCCGTACCGAGTGTTAAAAGCTTTCCGACAGATACTTGTTCACCATTTCAAGAATATTCCTGCTCACCCTGAAGTCATGAAGCCTCCTGAGTAGGTGTAACCTCTGCATACTTTCTCCATTTATCTGTATTTCTGTCCTTGTGCTGCTGCAACAACTGAGTTTCCCCGCTGGGTATCACTCACTCATCACTCACTCATCTTCAGCTGCTTCTCCGGGGTCGGGTCGCCGGGGGCAACAGCTCCAGCAGGGGACCCCAAACTTCCCTTTCCTGGGTCACATTAACCAGCTCTGACTGGGGGATCCCGAGGCGTTCCCAGGCCAGTGTGGAGATATAATCTCTCACCTAGTCCTGGGTCTTCCCCGTGGCCTCCTCCCAGCTGGTCGTGCCTGGAGCACCTCTCGAGGGAGGCGCCGAAGCACCTCAGCTGACTCCTTTCAACGCAAAGGAGCAGCGTCTCTACTTCGAGTCCCTCACAGATGACTGAGCTTCTCACCCTATCTCTAAGGGAGACGCCAGCCATCCTCCTGAGGAAACCCACTTCGGCCGCTTGTACCCGCGATCTAGTTCTTTGGGTCCTGACCGCCGGGTATCAATAAAGGTTTATCTCATCTTAAATCGGTATCAGAGCGAAGAGACGGCAGCAAACCGGTCAGAAAGTACGACAGACGGGTACGTAGGTGTGCCGAGTAGCTCTAAATGTAAACGTACCTTTCTTGGGAGCGGTGCGTGACGACGGGCTGAAGAACTTCTTCACGGTGGTCACTTTCCTCGTCTTCTCGTTGGTCTTCTTCTCCTCAAACTTGGAGAAAGGTCCCAGAGAGGCGTGAGCCGGGTGTGGTTGTGGTGCTGTGGATTGGGCGTGGGACTGCGTCTGCGCTCCGTGACTGCTGGCGTACGCTGCCTCCTCCTCCCGCTGCAACCTGGAGACGAGGACATTTTAACAAAGCAAACAATCAGCCATCAGCGGCAGATTACAGAGGAAAACTGTCCTGTGAGATACTGCAACTGGAAGTGGGAAGTGAAGGTTGTTGTTGCAGAAGGTCTGACGTACTTTTCAGCCAAGGCCCAGTCGTCCTGGATCTGTTTCTGCCGAACCCGCTGGTACTCCTCCCTCCAGCACTTGGAGCACAGGCCCTGCCACGCCGCGTTGCCGTAGTAACCGCATCCCTTTTTGCACAGCAGGTCCGATTGGTCCACGTGTATCCCGCCCCGCCGCTCCGGCCGCTGACTCATGATGCTGAACTAACCTGATGGGTGGAAAAAATTCATCATCTGGTTTATCATCAGCGTATCTGTACTGTATGTTCATATTATTACACTTTATATGCACAAATCTCACACTTTAGACTAAAAAAGCCTTCCTCCATCACGTCAATCAGATACTAGACACACAACTCCAAGTGAATACGTCTGCTAGAAATTAAACTTGTAAGCATGTTAGTAATAACAAGCTTATTAGCTGGTATTTAAAGGTTTGCTAACAATGTAAAAGATGATATGTTCATGTTGTGGCCAGAAAAATTAGTTATCGCAGCTTTAAGGTAGTAAAACCGGAGGTGGAAGAAGCACTTTGATCTTTTACTGAAGTAAAAGTATCAATACTGCAGTGTAGAAATACTCTGTTACAAGTAAAAGTCCTGCAGTCAAAATCGTACTTAAATAACAGTATTGGCATGAAAATATACGTAAAGTACCA
This sequence comes from Sebastiscus tertius, assembly GCA_916701665.1. Lineage (NCBI taxonomy): Eukaryota > Metazoa > Chordata > Actinopteri > Perciformes > Sebastidae > Sebastiscus > Sebastiscus tertius. The sequence continues at coordinate 13,848 of CAKAOH010022144.1, forward strand.
AAAGTAAAAGTTACTCATAATGCAGAATTACCCATTTCAGAATAATATATATATTATATTACTGGATTATAATTACTGATTTATTAATGTGTTCATCACTTTAGTGTTGCAGCTGGTAAAAATGGAACTCATTGTATATACTGCTGGGTAGTTTAATCTATAATAATACATCATCATTTATTAGTTTATTTATATTTTGCATTAGTAATCTGAAT